>CASCJZ010000308.1:0-17467 GCA_949152475.1 Terebella lapidaria
TTTATCCAGATGTGCAAAAAACATCTTGTGTTAGTTGTAGTTCTTTAGTAGCTAATTGTTAAGTTTGTATTGTTAATTCTTCAGGGTCAACAGAATGTTCAAGTTGTGTTACTGGCTTTGAGGTAGCATCTACTTCTATTCTTTGCATTGATGCTACCTGTTCTTTCGCTAATTGTGCTAACTGTGCTATTGTAAATGATGTCTTGGTGTGCGCGACTTGTTCTCAAGGATTTTATTTAGATTCTACCTGTCTCCAATGTTCTTCTCAAATTTCTTCATGTACATCCTGTTCATTCATAAATAATAATTTCTAATGTTTAGAATGCTCTAATGAGAAAATTCCAAACAGTGGTGCCTGCAGTTTATGCTAGACTGTAATTTCTAATTGCCTAAAGTGTGAATATAACTCCTTAACCAGGACCACCACATGCCTATCATGTAGCAGTGCAATGGCTATAGCCCAAGACCAAAGATCTTGTGTCGACTGTAATAGTCAAATTTCAAGTTGTACTAGCTGTATCTATGAAAACCCAAACCTTATTAAATGCACACAGTGTGATACCAGCCTTATTGTAGCTACAAATAAAACTATGTGTTTGACTTGCTCTTAGGTTGTCAGTAATTGTCAAAGTTGTATGAGCTTGCTATAATAGCAAGTAACCTGTACTCAATGCTCTGGAGTTCTCTATCCTTCATCAAATGGAAAAATTTGTCAAACTTGTTCATAAAGAATTCCATAATGCACTTCATGTAGTGCAGTTTCAGGATCAATTATTTGCCAATCATGTGAAAATGGAAACCAGTTATCTACAGATAGGACATCTTGCATTATTTGTTCCTCCTAAGTTTCTTTTTGTAATGTATGTACAAATGAAAATGGTGTATTGGTTTGTCAAGGATGCTAAGATCCTTATCTTTTGGATTCAAATGGGCAATGTAGAACTTGCAGATAAATTATTCCTATTTGTGATACATGTTCAGTCACTAATCCTCTAGTATGTACAGCATGTGCAAATGGACTTTTTCCTTCGATCAATGGAAAAAAATGCTAAGCCTGTGTTCAATTATTTTCGAATTGTTTATCATGTTAATTAAGCATAATTCTGTAGTTCGTTGCAAGAGTTGTATTCAAAAATATTTTTTGAATGGTGCTACTTGCTAAATCTGTAGTTCCTCATGTAAAAGTTGCTCAATCTAATCTAATAATTGTACTTCATGCAATGATGGATTCTATCTTGATAATTCTAACATGTGTATTTAAAGAACTTCCCCATCAGTTGGTGATTATTCTAATACTTGCAACAATTCTGGTCAAGTTGTTCTTTGCAATGAAGGATGTTAAGCTTGCTCATGCAATGCTGGAACTAGTACATGTATAGTACCTTCTTCTGGGTATACAATTCAAAATGGAGAAGTAGTTGCTTGTAATTCAGGTTGTTAGGTTTGTGAATCATCTGATTCTTCTCTTTGTTCTGTCTGTTAGGATGGTTATGTCTTACAAAGGAATGTTTGTCTTGTTTGTGATGCATCATGTGCCTCTTGTTCATCTACTAACTCGAATTAGTGTGAAAGCTGTCCACAAACCTATTTCCTAAACAGTAGTAATTTATGTGAAAAATGTTCTATTGCTAAATGCTAGGAATGTTCAACTAATGGATGCTTAGAGTGTTCTGATGGTTATTCTCCTTCATAAAATGGGAATAAATGTCTTGAATGCATGAGTACTTGTACTAAATGTTCTCAAACTAATATAACTTAATGTCTCTTCTGTGGTGAAACTTTTTATTTAGAAAATAATAAATGTGTTCCTTGTCCAGAAGGATGTGAATAATGCTCAAGTTCTGGTTGTACATCATGTGTTGATGCCTATCAAATTTAATTAACAGCTAAAAAATGCTTTCTCTAATGTACAATTCCTTGTTTAACTTGTGAAGAAAATAAACCTACCGAATGTAACTCATGTTTAGCTGGTTATACTCTTAACACTACAGCTAAGATTTGTGATGGTGTTTCTTCATGTGCTGACACTTGTGTTAATTGCCCCTTAGGACAAGCTCCATCATCTAATTAATGTGTTGACTGTTCTGTTGCTAATTGTGCACAGTGTCCATCCAGCCCTAATAATTGTAAGAGATGCATGAAAGGATTTTATAAACAGTCAATAAAAAATTGTACTTCATGCTCAAGTGACTGTGATATTTGCAGATCTGCAACTTTTTGTCGACGTTGTACTAAGGGTTATACAAGACTTAGAAAAGTGACATAGAGTGGTTTAAAAGTGATAAAAGGAAAGTGTGTTGCTTGTGACTTACCCTGTGCTACCTGCATTAAATACCCAACAAAATGTACTTCCTGTATCGATGGTTATGAAAGAATTGGATGGAAATGTACTTAATAAATTCGAGTTCGTTTTGAAATTACAATTAGTATTAACTTTACTCAATTTATTGAAGAAGGAAAATATGAAAAACTTAAATAATTTATCTTACAGCTTCTTGGGACCTAATTTAATAATTAAACACTCTTTACTGGACTCTAATTAAGAGAAGGTTCAACTTTTATTGGTGCCCAAGTTGGAAATCCTTCAAATAGTGCCAATCAAGTATGTGAACAACAGTCAAACATGGAATCATCTTTGAAAGTTGGAAGTTCTTTTGAAACTGGAGAAATTCTTCAAACTTCAATTGAATCAGGCTATGAAGAATCTTGTATTGAAGATTAAGCAGAATCCAATAATAATTTATGGCTTTTTGTTGGCATAGGTATTGGTGCATCTATCTTGGTATTAGGTACTTCTATTTGATAATCATAGTGATAATTGTATGTGTATTTTTTGCTTGTAGAAAGGATCCAAATAAAGGAATATAAAGGAAACACACAAGTCCTGAGAATTTTAATCCAAATATAGAAGCAGAAAATTCTAACAGTGTCTTCAATAATTAGTAAGAAAATAAGAGAAGAAGACGAAATAAAAAGCCAGTAATGTCAACTTAAAGCATAAACAACCTTTATTGATGAACATCAATCAAATCGATTCATTTTAGATAATTTTCAGAGTAGCTTTTATTAAGATTGAAATTATTAGTTTAAAATAGAGCATTATCATATCAAAGTTGGTTAATTAATGTGTTACTATATATTTTTTTGTTTAGCTCTACCAAAGGGGGCTTAACTGTGAATTTCTGCATCCTTACTTACATTGGAAGGCCCTTTTCAGTTACTCGATTGTTCAACTTCACACGAAAAAATGGTAAACAGCTTGCCATTGGTTCAATAGTTTCCTTTTTTGTTTCAATTTTATACTTTCTTCTACTTTCTTTATTGGTGTATGTCTTCATTGTTGGAGGATGTTGACTGGTAACATTTCTATGATCAAATTTGCCTTATAATTTGTTCATATACTATTAAAATGTCAGTTGAGGCTATTATTTGAGATTTCTACTAAGTCGTTCAGTTTTAACACTCCTGACTGGGCGAGTTGAAAAGCTGTTGTGATTTTGTTGATAAATGGAAAAGTTCCTTCTGCAAAAGTGATGATATGCTCCTTTTGGTGCATTGATTTAAACATCTACTTTCCCAAGCATGCTATCAAAACTGAAGTTTAGGAATAAAATTATTGATATATACAATATAACTTATACAGATGTCACTATTTTTATAAAATATATGACAGTAGATATCTATATCATATCATTTTTGCGCTCTTGTGCCTGAAAGGATTCTAAAAAATACTTACTTCCCTAGAAAACTTAAATATTCTAATGAGAGATTAAGAATATCACTTACCATATTTTGTTATTGTTACTTGCTTATTTAACTATGTTAGACTTCAATAGAGTTTTATGAGAGTTTTTAATCTTTTAAATTTTGAAATAAGATTTTGGTACTCTGTAAGAGAGTTTTATTCTTAATACGATGCCTGATTTTTTAGTAAGCCATCCAATAAGAAAGTTTCTCATTGATTTCAAGAAGACTTTGTAGAAAATTTATAATAATAGATGCTTTTTAAGTTGGAATTTCCTTTAATTTCCATTTTATTGTCAACTGAATCATTTGTTATAGATTATGAGGTTGTTAAATTAGCTCTAGTAGTGAAAAAGAATTCTTAATAGCTTTCTCTATTGAATGTCTATTTTTAGTGGCTTCTAGGGCATGAAACAATGTTGTATAAGCTTCCACTAAGCAACACTCCCAAGGTTCAGAATGATCCAAATTATTATCCAGTAAAAACAGACATTTATAGGAAAGATCAATGCTTTAATGATAATTTTTCTGTTGGAGTCGAATGGAACTAATCTGTTAGATAAGCTTAATATAGGAAATAGAGTGAGTATCTGTTCTTTGTTGGAAGATTTAGTGTGCTTTTTGTGAATTGATTAATGCTTCTTCTAATTTGTTAATTTATAAGTAGCAACCTGCTAATTAATAATAGTAATGAGGGAGTTGAGAAGATATAGATCCACATAATTTTATAATTGTCACTATAGAATTTTTGAGGAAGGGAATGGCATGAGTAAAGTTACTTTTTTGGCAATAAAATGTTGATATCATATCATCTAGTTCAATTACGACTGGGTTATATTTGCCATACCAGGACCTGATTTTTGAGACAGATTCCTCATAAACTTTTTATAAAACTTCTTTCCTATTATGTTATAGATACCATTTTATTTCCAGGATTTTAAGGGAAAATTCCCATCGGTTGGGTATTTATGAGTATTAATAAAGCTAAAGATGACTATACCAATCATTGTTTGGCTCTATAAACTGAGCTAAGAAGTATTTTAGTTGGTAAATTCCAGGAGTACATAATAATTACTGTGGAAACCCCTACTTTGATAAGTTTAAGAGATTGACACATTCATGAAAACTCTCTTCAGTTCCAGTAGAAACTAATTACATGATCCTTGAATAAGTTTTATCAAAACAAGGTTCATAAATCATACTTTTTCTTTATATTTCAATGAAATTATCTCTTGTAAAAAAGTTTGGACTAGAAAAAATTTTTTCCCATTTAATTTTCTACCAAATTATCTTCAATTTACAATGATAACTCAAAGATATTAAAAAGTAGCGTTGATGTAAATATTCTGGGGAAAAGCTAATATTGAAACTAGTCTCACTTTGAACAGAGAGCTTCTTCCAAGTCATCAATGCTTCTTAATCATTTCCAACAATGTAATTCAATTAATTCACTAAAGAAGTAAATATTGATGAATATTCCTTGCATCCTGAGAGACAAATTGACTGAGCTTTATAAAAGAATACTATTTTGCATGTTCTAGCCATAATTTCAGCAGCAATAATGCTCTTAAAGAAGGATATAGATAAATTGGAGTAGACTAAATGTAAATATCTCATATTCACACCATTACAATGAAGCATCTATGATAAGTCATCAGGTGTAAGAGGACAGGATCTCAATGATTCAAGTTCATTCACAACCCTGTATATCCCTTCCATTATGTTATCCATGATTAATGCCTTATGTTTCTATTGGGAGATTTTGCCTTTATTCTTTGCTTGTGAATAACAAGACATACTAAGATAGGAAATATTCCCTAATTCTTGATGTTTTTGAAGCAATTAATACCGAAGTACCTTTCCTGTAGATCTTTCTGCACCTGTGTCAATAGGTAAATAATCTTATAATTCCTGGATGAAGTAGTAAGATCCATGAAGATCAGGTTTATAGTAGTCTGTATCCAATTTAAGGATAACATTCTTTCCTTGAGAATTAAATTTTTAGACAGGAATGTTAGTTTTGGCTGATAGATCCTTGAGATCTTCTTTTACTTCTTCTGGAAGAATTGGAGAATTTTGAAAATGACCATTACATTTGAAAATACCCATGAAACCTAAGTACCAGCAGATACAACACAGTGGAACTCTAAGTTTTCCATCTTTCTTCATGTTCTTATTTAGAAATTAATAGCTTTTATACTATATTCTACACTTTTTATTAAATTCTTGATTGATAACTATATTATCAGAGGTTAAAAAACATAACTTAAGTTCTACCTCCTCCATTTAATATATCCAAAGACTTTATGTCTTAGATTTTGGCTTATACATCTAGCTATGACGATTTAAACAGAGTTCAGTAATGATTTTTTCAAATAAATTTTAACAATAGAGTTTAAACTATTTGAAGACTTCAGAATGAGGCCATAGGCAGTATTTAAGAATCCAAGGCATCTTCAAAGATTGTAAGGAATGATAGACAATTTCTAATTCAGATTTTCTTGATTGTTTAAGATTCTTTGGTAAAAATGGGTCATGGTAGGTAATCTTTGATGTTTACTCCTTCTTTTCTAAACTATCATTGCGAAATGAGCTAGAACAAAGGCTTCTTAGCATCCTAATGTTACTGTTTTGGACAATTTTCCCTATCAAGACATTATAATCCAGAGGGTTTTGCTATTAACTCCTTTGCTAAGTTTATCGACTGCTTTTTTGAGGTGATAACTGAGTTTTAGCCGATTCTTGTGGTTTTTCTTTTAGGGCAGTAGTGTTCAATAATAAATCCATTTTTTACTATAAAAATCGGTCACAATATTAAAAAATTTGACGAAATTTGCCATTTTATACTGATTATTTTTCTTATACTTTAGTTGTTTCCTCTTGAGTTGATGGCCCTAATGATACTGTTTTTATTTATTAATGTTGTCGTAGTTTATTGTGGATAGGTGAAGTATTCCTTTTCAAATTGCTAATGTTCTCATTGAAATTAATATTTTTTTCTTCCTTAGATAAGTGAAGATGTTGATTTGGAGGATTATATATCAAAAACTATTAAGTTGATCTTTTTTAGGGTGATATAGCTTTTTTCCTCTTTTGAATTAACTTTTACACCCAGAAATTTGCTAATTAGATGTTTTTAAACTTGAAAATCCATTTTTTCTCAAGATTTTTAGTTTCTGCATGTTCCATATATGTAATACTGATGGTATTCTTTTTAGAGTTTTCTAGTTTAGTTTTTTTGATGAATTTAGCAGGAATAGGATTTTTTAGCTTTGATAAATCAATGTTTTCTGTGTAATCAGACTTACTAAACTTACTTAGATAACCTAATTATTTATTTTCTACCAGTACTAATAGTCTTTCATTAAAAGATAACCCTAATTCTGTTTATTTTTGGCCAACAGACATGAATATATCATCATCCTTGACTGCAAAAGCTAAAATCTCTTCTTGAGGATTTCTCATTTCTAATAAATCAATTAAAAGTATTCGGAAAAATAATAATTAAATAAAAGTAATATCTTATTTATTCTTTCAATATTGAGCTGATTTTACTTTCTTGAGCTTCTCAATCTATAAATTTATTGAATACTAAGAAAAATTGATCAGATATTATAATATTTACACATAAAAAAAAATATTAAGAATAAATTAAGTTATCTATTAGATTGAAGCATGTATTATCAGAGACACTTTACCTCACCTAAACCATAGAATCCAACACAAGGGTAAAGTTCTTTATTAGGTAATAGTTTCATTTGGAACTACTCAATCTTAACAAGCTTATCTAAAGAACAACCTAAGTAAAATATACTCCTTTTATTCTTCAAATCAACTTCAATCTGGACATAGGTGCCTATTGGATAGTTTAAACATTATAATCTCTGTAAAGGTTAAATAGAAGCATGAGTCCATGTGTTCAAACAAGTACCATTCTCATAGAGTACAATAAAATATGAACCTTTCCCTTGCTAATAAATGTTAGTCCATTTACTCTTCTAGGCTAAGCAAGGATAAGTTAAGCCAATCCAAATACTGGCATTATTTAAGGTACCATATGATTCAATACGAAAGTTAATTAAACTGTTGGTAGTAATTGGTTCTTCCCTACAAAGACCAAAATAGTGTCCTATAATATTGTATTAATATACCATTATCAACAGTTCCCTTGATGATCTTATTAGCAGGATCTAATGAAACAGATGTATGCTTCTGAAGGGTAGTGAATTTATTTAAGGATACTTGACCCCTTAAACCGGCTAAAACTTGAATTCCATCTTTAAATTTCAGAAGTATATTCTTAGCTACAACATCAAATGTCTTAAAAAATGTTTTTGATTGATTTTCTTATTTTCCTTTAATTTTTTATCTAATTTCTTGATCAGTTTTGTTTTCTTTACGATATTTTAGTATTTCTTACCATATTGGTTTTGATGAGATTTCATGAAGGTGTCCACGAACTGCTTGTTCTTATCCATCAAAAAGATTGAGTTTTTCATTTAAATTCATTAATACTTCTCTTTCTAATTAATCAATCAGCATATTAACATCTTTTTTAAATTCATTAAAGAACATAACAGATTAGATTTTTGAACTTTGACCTCCTGATTTTTCAAACTTCTCATAGATTTCATTAAACTTTTTTAAGTTAATAACATTATGTTCATTACTATCCAATCCATCAAAACATTCAATACAGAATAATCTATCTCTATTGCATTTTTTGGCAATACAAATTAAGCTAATAGATTATTACTCATGTTATCTACACTTTAGTTTCTTCCCAGCCTCGACTATTGACAATTATGCTTCCATTTGTTGGATTAATAAATTTCAACTATAAAATACAGTACTTATAAATTAAGTCTTATCAGAATTGTTCATAAAAGATATAATCAAGAACAATATTATAGAACCTTATTTTTCAAGAAAACATCGAATAATGATTTGGTTGCTAGGGTCTCTGGTAACCATCCAGGAATTTTAATATCTAAATTTTTCTGTGCAGCCCTTTGAGCAAAAATTTCCTCAAATTTATTAACTAAATCCTAATATTTTTGTTTCAACTCAATTAGAAGTTTATTTTTTTGAGAGAGTTCCTTTTAAGTTTCTTTTAATTGATGTTTTAAGGTTGAAATCTTATTTTAGAAGATTGAATTAAGTTATTCTTTTTATCTTTTCATGGTTCTTTCCATGGTACCATTTTGTTGATCAATAAGTGATAAATATTATTTTTCTTTGATATTCCATCTAGCTAATGACTAACGTGCTTCTCTCCTAAGTTCCTGTTCTGTTTTACTCATTAATTCTATTTTTTCTTCTGCTGATTTGATTTCTTATTCCAGACTTTGAATATTTTCTTTGAGTTCATTAACAAGTTGTTGAAGTTGTTTATTTTCCTCTTCTAAGTTCTATATTTTTGTTTCAGCATGTCTTTTCTTCATGTTAAATACTGATACTGCTGTTTCTAGTTCCTAATTTAATAAAAATAGTATACCTCTGTAGAAGTTTTACTTACTCTAGCATTTTAATCCTTCAATCTTATAACTTGTTCTCTTAACTAATCTTTATCAAGATCTAGTTGGTTTTTACTCATTTAATAACTCTTCCTTTCCTCTTTGAGTTCCCTCTAACTGTTGTCTACTAACTTTTTTAAGGCTTTTTTTTCATCTATTAAGGCATTGATTTGACTTTTAAGATAATTTTAGAGTGTTTATAGTTCATCCTTTTTATTCTTGAGTTCATTATCACTTATTTTGAGAGATTCTTCATGTTGAATATCTGCTTCTTGAGCAGAGTTTTTTTCTGCTTCTAATTCTGCTCTTGCCTTGAGAATATCAGCTTCTAATGCTAATCTTATTTGTTTTTTTTCTTTGGAAAGCATTTCTATTTCTGCTGTTTTTTCATCTATGATTTTCTCTAACTTCCTAATTTCCAGTGTTAAGAGTTCTATTTGGTTAGTATGTCCAGTTTTAAGCATGATCATTTCTGATTATTTGATTCCTTCTAGTTTTTCTCGAAGGTTATTATGTTATAATTATGCTATGTGTTGTGTTTAGATATTTTTTTCCCTAAGTTCATCATTTTATTTTTGCATTTGAACCAATGAATCTTCATAATTGGCTTTAACTTTTGAGTTTTTAGTTAGAATTTGTTCAATTTCCATATTTTTCGAATTAATAACTTCTTTAAGTTTTAAATTTTCATATTAGAGTGCTTCCATATGATTTAGATGTTGATTCTTTAAACCTTCTACTTCTGATTTATGATTAAACTCATATTTATTCTTCAATGCTTCAACTTCTCTCTTATGTTAGTTTTCTTCATAAATTGTATCATTTTTAAGTCTTTCTTTTTCCTCTCTAAGTTTACCTATTTCAAAATCTGTCTCTTTAGTAAGCCTAACTATTTTCATATTCAATTAACTGGCTTCATATTCCTTCTTATCACAGTATTCCTTGAGTTTCCTGATTTCTAATTCTAATTTTTCATTGTTAGTCAGATTATTCCTCTTTATAGTTTGTATTTCTAGATGATGTTGGTTCTTAATATCATTGATTTGGAGATTTTTAGCATGTTCTAGCTCACAGAACTCTTCTTTAAGTTTTTCTATTTCATTAAGTTGTCTTTTCATTTCTAAATCAGATGAAGTTGATTTATTGATAGATACTGTTTCAAATTTATTCTTCCATAATTAGGTTTCACTCTTCTTTTGATTAATAATTTTAGCTAATCTTTCATTTTCATTAAGGAGTTGGGTATTATGCCTTAATACTAAGTCTATTTTATCTTCTAATTCAGTTACTCTTTGATTTCTCTGTCTTAGCCCATTGATTTCCTCTACTAAGGCAGTATTTTCACTTTCCAATCTTCTTACCATAGTTTCTAATGATTCACTCATTCCTCCATGTTGCATCCGACCCCTAAATGGACTGGTGGTTGATCGATTCATAGTTAACGGATTAAAATATATATATAAGAATAAATAATAGATTATCTACTATCTTAAACTATTTACTTTAGAGGATTTTATCAATAAATACTGAAGAAATCTGTATTTAGAATAATCTTACTACTAATTTATCTATTTAATAGAAATTTCAAGGGAATATTGAATGATATACAATGCATTAACTCAAAAAGTATCTACCTCCTTCTTTTTTTTAAGACTATTCTATTTTCGCTTTAAAAAATTCATAATTGATACTTTGTTTATTTTCTTCCTGACTTTAAGCTCCTTTTTCTATCGATTTTTGGATATATTTTTCCCCTTTAATGGTTCTTATTACTCTAATACCCAGATGTTCTCTTTATGTATGTTGTATACCTTAAGAGGCCTATATTATTTGTAGATGTACCTAAATTGAGGACTAGCTGGGCAAATAAACTCCTATGAAATCTGATGAGAAGACATCTCTATTAAATTATAGTTAATAATAGTCCTATCTATTTAAATATGGCCACTTAATTAAGGTAACACTTGTTTTAAATTAATACTTTCTGATCATCCTTATTCCTCAGAATAGTCTCCTTCTTCTATGCTCAAATCAAAGCGACAATTAGGACACTTACTATGAGTTCGAAACCAGGGAATCACACAGTCTTTATGAAAACAATGTCCACATACTAGAATTTTAATTTATTAACCTTTTGTAAATAGATTATTTTACCAGATTCGAATTTTTACAAACATACAGAGCATCCACTCTATAAATATTTTTGTGTACTATTATTTTATTTTTGATAATGAATAGTACTTCCTTGATTAAGTGTAGGTTGATGCTGGTAAGTTATACTATCAAAATATTGTTCCTAAATTAATCTATCTATACGATAAGATCTTCAAGTTCATCTAGTCCATTGTAGTACGAACATATATCATTGGTTGGATCAATAAAATTCATATTATATTTTCCATTTTGGTTACCCTTGATAGGTCGATTATCCATTTTTGTTATATGATAATTATAGATGACTACAGTTGAATAAATATTGAATGAATCTTTTGAGTGTTCATCACTTTCAGGTTAAGTATCTTTTACTGTTTCTGATATCCTTAAGTAACCTCTTGATGATGACTTGATCCTAGATGTTAATTCTGAAGATATTGTACTTTCTGATGTTGATAATCTCTTTGAAGATTAACTATCTCCTTAAAAAAGTTCTTAAAAGCATTCTGATTCATGTCAAAGACCAATGCTTAATTCAGATATTGTATCAATTTCAGAAAGAACATCTATTCAAATACCTATTAAAAGATCAGCAAGACTCAATTAAATGACTCTTAAACCTACAGAAGATATTAAAAATGTTAGCTATATAGCATTGAAAAATGTTACTGCTTTATTTAATAGTGTATAAAATGTCGGAATAGGTATTTCTACTTGTATTTCTACAACTGGGTCAAAATTTTTAGCTATTGGAACTTCTATGGCTATTATTGTAATATTTGAAGTTGGTGTTCTTGGCTATAAAATTCTAAAGGATAACAATCACAAACAATATGGTTGTGTAACATCAGTTTGTATCTCAAGAGATAATAGGTATGTAGTAGCTGGGCATTAAACTGGATTGATTACTCTTTGGGATTTACATTATTATCATTTAGTAAAGGTTGAACTTCTTAGCTCTTATAAGGTAATTAAGGTTATATTTTGTTCATAGGATTATGAAAATTTTGTTGCTAGTGATAGTGAAGGTAATGTTCTAATGTATACAATCTAAAAATTTCTTTGGCTTTCTATTAAACAACAAAAATTAATTGATTGTACTGATTATGCTTACTATGATATCAAATATACTACTTTACTCAGTGGTAGAAATGTAATAGCACTTTGTTGTATTGATTACATATTGGTATTAACTACCAAACCAAATGTAGGAGTTATTACCAAGATGTTGCGTCCTTAAAATGTAGGGAAACAAAAAATTCCTAATACCTAGTTAGGTAGAACTATTCTCAGTGGTGTTAATACTGATATTATATGTATTAGTTGGGGAAAACAGATATATTTTTATAAATTCCAGCCTGAAGCATATGAATATGAGAGAATTGTTCATTTTTACACTTTAGATCATGAAACAACCATTTATAATCTTGAATTTATAACTTCTTAGACTCTATTAACTCTAGATGAGCATCAGATTCTTAGAATCATCAGTCTTCATGAAATTCTACATGAAGGACTGAAATTTATTAATGTTACTGAACTTAATGAAGAACTCATTTACCAGCGTTACCTTAAGGATAAAAATAACAAATATATTCACTCTTTTTCTAATACAATGATAAACTGTAACTATCAAAGTCAAAAAGAAGTCTTCTTTATATGTAAGAATTCAATCTATCGTGGTAGACTCCATAGATGGACATAATATTTACAATAACTATTGAATGATCCTCATGATTGGATGCAGGGACTTAAGATATGTTTGGAACTCTCAATGGGTAATTTAAACATTTTTGCTTAAAGGGTAGCTTTGAACAGAAGGAATTTCGATATTTTTGCTGATATAGGTGGTATGTTTCTTTAGACTAAACTAAAGGAGTTAATATCTATTAATTGTATGATAGGACAAATAAGATACGATCTATCAATAATTTATGATGCTACTATTGAATTCTGCTTGAGAATTAATGCTCATAAATATCTATTTACTAAAGTTTATGAGATAATCTGTAAAAATTCTCCTACTGATGAGTTCTATATTGAATTCATTGATTGTCTTGAAAACTTTATTGAAGAAGGTATGATAACTCAAATTCCTAATTAGTCTAGATTTAGAGATATCTTATAAAGATACCTTCAACTTAATCGTCATAATCTCATTGAAACTCTAATTTTGCACCTTGAACCTTCTTCAATCATTTATGAAGAGGTAGTAGTAATATGTACTACTCATCGTTTATATCGTTCACTGTGTTATATTTGTGCTGTACATGAAGATTTCATAAGTCCAGCTAATAAATTATTATAAGCTTGTAGATTGTCTATTGAGGAAAAAAAAATGAATGCTTCTATAATGTATTTTGGTCTTTTTAAGTAGTATATAGAATGTACTCTACAAGGAAAATATATTACAAATAAATTAATTCCAGAGCAAGAATGTGAGTTAATTTTTAAGGAATTAAATATTTGGTTAACTTGTGATTAGACTTTAAATTTCTTCTAAAAACATTATTCTAAAGAATATTTTAACTTATTAGGAATACTTGCTGATGTTCTGATTAAAATGAATCGTCCGGATCTTTTAACTGAAATGAATCATCAAATGATTAAAAATGTTAACCTTAGTTAAAAATAAAAAATAACAACATTATTATTGGAAAATTCTACCAAGCATTAACTAAATAGTTTTGAACTCAAATACTTCCTTAATAATCATCCAATCAAAGTTAATATTTCTACATACCTCCTCTTTCTTATCACTTATATCTATAGAATCAAGGAATAATGCACTTAAGTAGAAATAACAGCCTATTTATCAACCTTATAATCGCTACCTATGGATATTAAATACTTTATGAATACTTTTTTGAGAGGTAAGGGAGAATTTAATGAATTTCCTGAATTTAATATTATATTATCTGCTGTAGAAAAGCCTAAAATCGTTTGTCAGTTTATCATCAATAATTTATCAGAATCAAAGATTAATAAGAATCTAATAGATTTACTTACACTTGATACATAGACTACCATATTATTCATCATGAGATGCTATAATTCAGTCGAAATCAATCAAAAACTACAAAATATTGAACATGAATAACAACAATACTTAGCTATCAGGAAGGTACTTAAAATATTAAGGAAATTCATGAAAGAAGGTTGTACATTCTCAAATCGAAAGAGTTGGATTAAAATGGAAGAGTCAACTATGGGTTTCTACCTTAATAGTCTCTGTAAGTATAAAAAGGAAAAAAGAATATATTATGAACTTAAAAATTATCATCACTGGTATAATCTCTAATAAGCAGGTTAAATAGTAGCAAAATATTAGTTAGTATCATGTATGGCTGTTCTTCATAAAACTCAATGTAAATACATGGACGCATTTAGGTAATATACAGTGGTTTTTGGACAATACTTTGAGGAAAACTATAAGAAATTACTTGACTATCAATATTGTCATGGTAGGTTTATGAAATCAACCTTCTAGGAAATGTTATCTTTAGCTGAATAAAATTCAATATGGATAGAACTATTAAAGAGTATCTTAGATCCATTAACTAGAATAGTCAGAAAACAAGTTGTTGCAGAGAGTCTAGAACAGTTGTATAGGGTTAAATCTGTTCAGAATCATCCATTTATTATAAATCTACTAGAAATAATTGAAATTACTCTTAGTAATGTGAGTAAAAATATTAGAGTATAAGAAATGGCAGAGACTATTAATGAATATACAAGACTTCTAACTAAGAGTTTTTTCATAAATTGCTTAACTTCAACCTTACATTCTTATTCTAGGAACATTCATATAATCATTACCACTAACTAAATGATCATTACTGACCAAGTTAAAGAATTTTAATATTTAATCAACAAATATCGAATTAATGGATGTAGAGTTTTACCTATATGTTCAGAATGTGGAAAATAGAAAGATTAATTTACTGGAGATAAAAATATAAGAATGTTCTCATGTGGACATGTTTATCATTTTAAATGTATTAATTATGCTAGTTGTGTGAAATGCTTAAGGGTGGAATTGGGAGATAAAAGGAGAACTATCAAAGAATCTAGCACAACTATAAGTCAGGCTAGTGAAATTATGAGTGAAAAGAGTTAAATTATGTAAATACCAACTAATGAAGTCTATAAATGTTTAGCATTTGAGGATTACCTTGAGAAGGAACATTAAGATTTTGAATAATTAAGGCAGAACTATGAACTATATCTAAACAACCAAATATGATAATCATATACTCCTATTAACATTATTCATCAATTCAACTGCTATTGACGACACATAGGACATATTCTAGAGCCTTCTAGCCAATGCACAATGCAGTCAGGATGAAATAGATGCTTACATTGAAGCTACTTAATAGAAGTACCTCTATGGATATCTTCCAAGCAAATTGAACATTATGAATCCCTGACAGCAACTTTGGTTGGAAACAGTCTGGATATATCACTCTATTTAAATCCAGTTCTCATTTGTGGTTGTCGGTTTCTACATATAACCCAAATGTACAGTAGTTCTTAAAATTGCCTTAAGCCAACTCTTTCATGGAATCTTCTGATCAAGGAGAGTCCAATTTGACTAACAATTGTGGTTTGTAACTCTCTTATTCTATTAGCAAAGATATTTCCCATTTGGAATCTATTATTAGATGTAATAGTACCCTAAATGATTACCAAGATAGTTTAAGTCACTAATTTGATGGGCAATTGTATTAAGTTGGCGGAGCTGGGATGCCATCATCATTATAGCTTCATCTCCAACATCTTCCATATTATCAATAAATGATATAATTTCATTAGTATTTTGGATGAGTTCTCCCATATCATTTGCATTCTGAGACTGTTAAAGCTACCTTATAGGCTGTTCAATCACAGCTTATTGCCTTATTATGGGTGTTCTCACTCTTTATTAAGGATTTTAAAGCACTAAAATAGGTTATCCTTCACTATTCAAGACTATATCAGCTTCGTTTTATACTCTGAGTCTGGGTTATAGTCTTTCTTCTTCAGATTCGAACAGATATTCATTATTGTTTCTTTCTATTACTTATATGTTTGGAGTTCCAAGAGATTCTCTTTCATCTTAAGAAGGTTCTTACATTTTAATTGGGCTTTAGTAATCAACTTTTTCTTGGATTTCTTACTTTTTTTTATTGTAATGTATTTATTCTTTTTCCTCTTTTAACGATTCTTGTTTCCTTGTTTCTTCCATTTTAGATTTTGTTTCAAACTTATTTGAGACATTTTTGATTCTAAACTGACTATTATTATTGTTATTGTTGCCTACTGCTATTGACGAGTTTTTTTTTATCAATGCTTCTGCCTATTTTTTTGGGAGTTTAGGTCTTAGGATCCTGGGTTCATTAACATCACCTACTGTTTTCTTAGCTGGATGAGCTACTCCTTTAAATCTATAACAGTCATCATAGTGTTCACTCTATATAATAAATGATAAACATATTTATCTGCTGCAATCATCCTCTGGCATAAATGACACTTTTTAGGTCTTCTTATGGCTGTTTGATTAGGTGTCTTACCTCGGGGAATAACACTCTTATAGCTAGGTTTAACACTGGTTCTGTTCATAAAATAATTATATTAAATAATAGTTTTCTGGATAAAATTACCTCATGAAGATAGTGATTGTAATTATTATACAAGTTGCCATGAAAGTGCTATGTTTTGGTAAGATTATAATTGAATAGACCTTAATTCTGTATAATCTTAAAAAAACCATGGTTGTTTCAAGGATTCCTTAAGAAAACCATAAAATTAGCCTGATTCCTTAAGATAAGCATGATTGTTATTTATAATAACTTTGATTCTGTTGAGTCTCTTTAGTTCTTGCTAATTAATAGTCTTCATATGAATTTAAGTTAACACTTAATCCTAGCATAACCAAATATGCAATAAGGTAACATCACAATATACTCACAGCCTAGGCATTCATGTAATACTATAATTCGAGTGTGTAAGGCAGACAGTTTCTATGGAATTGAAAAGATTCTATGCTCAGAATGCCTAAAAACTTCTCA
>CASCJZ010000311.1:0-24740 GCA_949152475.1 Terebella lapidaria
AAGAAACATCCGTTTCAATGAATAGGTGGTTAAAAATTCAAAAAATAATAAACAGAAACATCACATAGATTCTCTAATGAAAAATAGAGATAATTAAAGTATGTTCCAACCATTTAACCATACTCAATTAAATTAATTCATATGTAACTCACAGCTAATGGAATATTAGGAATTTAAATCAAATCTAAGAGATTAATTTATTTAATTAATTCATACTTAATTTCCTTCAAGAATGAACAAACCATTTTACTATTATAATTGGGGATTTAACGTTAATAAATTAATAAAATGTTTTCACCAATTCTCAATCAGGAAGAAATCCCATAACGGCTTCAGGAACTAGAGCAACTCATTGATTAACAAATTAAGAATATCAAGCACCACATGAACAGTGATGACCATTGGATGGTAGAATAAATCACTATGAATAAACAACCAACTGCCTCAACAAGTAATCATTGAACAACATAGTCTATCCTAAATATGATCCACACATTGGCTACTATCAAGAGTTCTGGAAGGTCTACCTCACCAATTAAATTATCATTTCAAAAATCCAAGAATACTCAAAGATGAATAAATCATTATCTTCTGAAATCTAAGAACTTGAAGTAAAATATGGGTTTATGACAGGGAATGTGCCAAGAATGGGTTCAACTACATAATCTTGTATCGAGGACAAGAATTAGACCCAAAGCTCATTAAATTGATAGGAACTTTATTTGTCCATTCTCTAAATGTGATAAAAAGTATGGGAGTGATGTTGCTTTAAATCTACATCTCAAGATTAAGCACAATTGTGGAAATAAAACTGAAAGAGAAATCCAAGCTAAAGAAGTTGTTCTAGCTGAGGAAAAAGGTGAGAGTATCCCTAAGATAAATTTAAATTTCCCACCAGGGTATTTAGAAACTATGAGGTAAAATTTACTCCTAGAAAATGATGGGAAATAGTCACATCCATTATGATCTAAAAGCAGAATATTAGATATAATATAGATTGGGAGACTTTTTTACTTATGAAAGAATGTTTAATGAAGATTTATCCATCAACCAAAGGGCAAAATAATAAAAGTATATAAGACTTATCTCTGATATCATTAAAAAAAATGCAAAAATATTTTAAAGTGCCAGATGGTGAACATAGAAAAATTGCTATTGGTTCATTACCAGGGACACCATATCGCACAAGGAAAGCCTTAGAACAGGTTATTCCAATGTTTGACCCCATTGATAAACCTCAGAAGGGAGATTGGCTCTGGGATCATGAGGAATAAGGTCAAACATTTACTGCTTATTAAGGTCAAAAACACAACATTGTTGATAATAAAGAAATGCCATCTATATCAAACCTCTTGAGACTGATATCAGCATGAAATTTATTACGTTACTTAAAGAATACTGTGAATGCTTTTTCTATCCAATGAAAGTCAAAATAGCAAAACATGAGGATATTTTGAAAAAGGTTTCATCCCGAATCAATGAGTATACTGAAAAAAAACAAGTAAATGCCAGATAAATCATTTCGAAATTAAAAGGATCATTACCACCTGATGCATTCTGTATGGTTGCAGTTACATTGACTGATCTCTACCCAAAAGATTAATGGAACTTTGTTTTTGGAATTGCTAGTATCTGGTAAAGAACAGGTGTATTTTCATTTGCTCGCTATGATGACAGATTTTTTGAGGAAAAAAAAATATTAAATAGACTATAATATAATCCTTTGGAGGGCTATTGCAGTGATGGTACATGAAATAACTCATATGTTTGGAGTGAGACACTGTATATTCTTTAACTGTGTCATGAATGGATCCAATCATGATGCAGAATCAGCTCGAAGACCTTTAGAATTATGTCCAGTATGCTAAGAAAGATGCAGTCAAATATAAAATTTGACATATTGGAAAGGTATAAGAAGCTTCAAGAGTTTATCTAAGAGAAGGCAGCTGAAGACAAAAGAATTCAAAATTACCGTAATTTCCTCAATAAAATCATTGATAACATCGAGAAAAATGTTAAATAATGATAGCTAAAACAGTCTCTCGAATAATACTTAAATATTTATAATAGCACAATGATAAATATAAAAACTGAGACAATAGCAGAACTCTAACACCAACTAAAAGTCTTCCCTAGAGTCTCTCCAAAAATTCCCAAGGAAAAATTCAACATGGAATATTTGCAAGAAATTTTTCCCTATGGTTGCAGTTAATTAAGAAAATATTCAACCATTAGCTCAACTGCTCAAGCTAGATTTGTGTTTTATGACCACCTGGAAAATGTAATCATGTCCATTAAGTATGGAATCATTTCACTTTTTTCTTCTTCAATGAAAGTCTGCTAAGAAATTTATTCCAAAGATTAGCTTTTTCTAATTCTGTGTCATTCAGAGAAAGTAATGGCAATAGGAAAGGTTAAATCTGTTGATTTTGATAAATCCTTCAAATATTGGAAAAATACAGGGACTCATAAGCCTTCTTCAAAAATAATCAGGTTAATTGGGACTATTAAAGTGAATTTTTTAGCAGTTGGTCAATATTAGCTCGAAAAGGGAGTTAAACAAAATTGCCACGAGTTGACAATGTCTCTATCTCCCAAGAAAGTGGAGGGATTCATCTAAAAATTGAAGGAGAGTATGATTCCTATGAATGCCTTTCTTTTTGCTGACCAGGAGGAGAAGGATCAAAGATAAAAATAAATTCAATTGATTAAAGAGGATAAACAAGGAGATATTGAATAAATGTATAACCACTACTATACTAGAAATTTCAAGTCCACTTCCCAGAATAGGTATTGACTTCCTTATTTGATTGATCGATATGGTAGCAGCTCAAATGCTCCAATTTGTATTCTAAATTCATTCAATATTAATTTATCAGATAATCAAGATGCAATATGAAAAACGTTTGATCCAAATTTTTAAAATCTTCGTCGAAAAAACCTTCCTTCCTCACCTAAAAAAAAAATGAACCCTCCTTGTTTGAATGGAATAAATTTTCCACTATGATTTCTGCTGACTACTTGAATTATGTGGAGCTCCAACAATATGTTGATACTCTACCACCATCTGGACAGCAAATAAACTTTGAAAAAAAGGAAACAGGAACATACTTCATGAAGAAAAAATAATAAAACAATTTTTTACCTGCAAAGGAGCCTTCTAATGTTGAATTCAACCCTAGTAAAACTTTTGGGGGTGAAAGACAAAAATTAGGGATGTTCTCGTACAAAGACTATGAAGATAGTTCTTAATCTAGTTCCAAAAAAGATATGATAAAGCAAGAAACACCACCTATAAACAAAGAGGATGCTTTTAAGAAACCACCAACCACTACACAGGGAATATTAGGATCACTAGAAAAAGCATATCAGTATTTTCGATAGAACCAGCAAAAGATAGAGGGTATGGCTAGGAGTAATGGGTCGAGCCCTCAGCGCCGGAATTATTATTGATATTTTCCCGGCTTTATTGAAAATGATTAATATCAAAAGAGAATTATTATTTATTTTACTACAAGAGTTCCACAAAGTATCAGACTCATTCAATATTAGCAATCAACTAGGATCTAATGTTTTGTTCAGTCTATTGAATAAGTACTTGTACTTTTTCAAATGATTAAACTCTCCTATCAATTTTGATTGAGGTCGCACTTGAGGGTTTTCTTTATTCTTTGGTATTTTAGGTTGTTTCTCTTCCATATTCCCACTTTAGCTCAAGACATACTCTTTTTTAGTTAATACCGCTTTATGCTTATCCAGTGATTTAGTATCTATCATTTTGGATCCAGTGTAATTGTTGTACAGCTTGTAGACAGTTTGATCCTTCAGTCCTTTCTTCAGCATATCTTTATGAGTAGCTAATGAGTCTACCTATTTCTTGATTGCTGATTTTTTGAGCAGCTACTAGGATAATTCCTAGATTCTAGCCTATAGTTCCTCTCTTTGCCTGTCATAGTAATTTTGTTTTTGTAGTAGTTCTTCTACCTTGGTTGTTAAACTGGTTATTTATTCTTGATGATATTTACATTTGTCTAATCTTTTCTCAAGTTGATCTCTTTTGTCCTTTTGTACTTTAAGATTCACTTGAAGTTCTAAATTTTACTAAATCAATGCTTAATTTTCCGACTTATAGTTGTTGATCAGTTATTCAGTAATTTTGAGTCCATTTTCAAGGTAATCTATTTTTTCAATTAATGTATGAATGTATTATTGATATTCGGGCTGTTCTAGGCAGCTTTCATAGAGAGATTCTGAGATGGAGGGTGTTCCAGTTGAGTATACCTCTTTAGACTAAGACATAACTTATATTTCTATACTTTATCAACAAAAGTAATAAATCATATTAACAACAAAGAGACCTCATGATTAGTAATTCTTTATTCTCCAATCATTATTTGTTATAACTATTCTAGTAAATATCCTAAGAATTTATAGATTGATGATTTCAGTCTTTGTTATTCCACATATGTGTAATCAGAATTAGAGTTTATAATAGTCATTAGGCTAGGATGAGTCAAACTTTGAAAAATATCAAATACAAAATGGTAGCCCTGATACACAAACTTTCCATCAATAAAGAACTAAAATTTGATACCAAAGTCATCTGGGTTAGAAGTAATAGAACTCTTGCTACCTAGGTACTAATAAAGCAGAAACATCTTAAGTCACTCATACTAAGGGTATTTCCACCTTTAATCAATAACTAACCTTAATACTCAATATGCCCTATAATGAAATCACCTCTACCTTCTAAGATAAAAATGTACATAGTTTAACATTTAAGACTGAGTTTTCCATAGTGATTAGTTCTGGGGGAAAGGTTAAGAGTGGAGGAAGGGCTAAATTCAATGCTGCTGATATCATCAATAATAAATAGGACAATGCAACAAAAAGATTACAAGTCACTAAGTGCCCTGACCCTAATGCTTTCATCGATATCACTTTTAGATATGAAAAAGAAGACTAAAATGATAATTGCAATTAAATAAGGTAAATAGTTCTTAAACTAGTGTCCTCAATGCATCTTATCAAGATGGTTAGCTCTCCAGAATAGAATTTAATGATAATCAAAGTGCACTTGAGCTTAATAGAATCAATGATACTATTGAAAGGCTGTCTTCTCTAGCTACCAAAGTTACTAAGAATCCACATAATCATCAATAGGAAACTAATACTAAAAAGGAATTAGCAACTACTACTGAATACAATGAAAAGCTGAAAAAATCAATTAAGTCACTCGAAGAAACAATAAAGAATAAGAATAAGGAAATCAGAAAATTAGAAGATCAATCTGTGTAATAAATTTCCACTTTCAAAGCTAAGGTAGCTGATTTAGAGGGTAAATTGTAGGGAAAAAATAACACAAAAACATCTGCAGATAGATAAAACTATTAGAAACTGTACTAAAATACCTTACAATAATTGAAGCAGCTGAAGGAAGAAAGATAATAGCTTAAAGGTGATCAAATGAGGCAAAGCTTGGGTTTAGACTTCAACAATCATATGGAAGATGTGAAGGAAATGGCAAGTTTCAGCCATGAAGATCAAACCTTTGAGGAAATGTCCAAACAAAATGGATAACTTCAAACGCAAATAGCATCTATGAGTTTCAAAATGGCTCAGTTATTCAATGCTGCATATGATTGGGGAGGAGCCAAATTATTGGACTATCTGCAAACATCTATAGGATTGACTGATTCTTGAATACACATCATCAGTATTGTACAATTATAAATCAGATGCATTAGTTAGTCAGATTATAGCCACTATGAATAGCAACTATACCATTAGTAAGGTTCTCAAATTTACATTCCTTCATTCCTACTTCTTGTATCATTTACAGTAGTTGCTATTGAGTTAAAAATCTCTCAATACTTTCTACCAGATATTTATAAGATGACCTATCGCCAGTGACTATCTGACCCATCTTTGGAATCACTTTAAATGAGTACTGCCTATAAAATTGCTCAAAAATAGCGTTCTCTACTTTACTAAATTCTAAACACATAAATCTTCCTCCATTTAATAGGACTCTTTTAGCTTATTCTATTGCTTTCCTGGTTCTAGGGACATTTCTGAGCCCAAAAGAAATAGTATAGGCATCAAAGGTTGCATTTTCAAAGGGTAGCTATTCTGCATTAGCACAAATAAACTATATTTCTGAACTTGATAATTTCTTCTACTGAGCTCTTTTCATTCCTTTTTCCAGCATGGACTAGTTAATATCAACTACTGTCACCTTAATGTCTTTGTTAAGGGTATATTACTTTTATTTTGGTGGTTTTAGAGGATTTTAAAGGCAATGTCTCCAGTTCCACCAGCCACATCTATAATTGATACTGTTCTGTTTTAGTCCTTCCTATAGTAATTCTTTGGTGCTAAGTTACCTAATTCAGAAATAAAATAGTTTTTCCACCAACGGTGAATCCCCATAGACATTAAATCATTCATAATATCATACTGTTCAGCGACTGAATGGAAGACTTTATTGACTAAGGGTTGTTTTTCAGGGGTTGAAATCGACTGATAACCAAAGTGGCTTTACTATGGATGCTTACCTGAACAAAACCTTGAAAACCACCGAAATGTAGATATCATAATTATAATTAGTTCTAAGGTACTCTAATTGAGGACAATTCAATCCTTGAATAAATTAGACAAGATGATATTAATTATCTTGCAAGTGCGAGCATGACTATTTTATCAAGAATAAAAAAAACTATGATCATGACATTTTTTGTTTTAAGAGCTCTTCAATTTTATTAATATTCCTTTATTAAAAAAAGAAAAATTCATCTACTTTGACTCGTCCAGTCTTTAACTCCAAAGTACGAATTTCAGTCTATCTATTTTTAATTCTCATTTTTTGGTTAAGAATATCAGTTCGAGTCACTTTCATCATTTTATCATACCTGATTGAACTATTGTTCTCCCTATTCTTCAACCTCTACATCTGTACCTTCAATTTATCAATTGATTCACTTAGTCTTCCCCTTTGAAAATTTGTTTCTAGTTCTTGTTGCTTCTTATTTTGATTGATTAATTCACTTAAAAAAAGTCTAAGTTTATTGTACACATTTTTTCCTTTTAAATTTTTCTTCCTTAACCCAAATTCTATGTAGAGAAATTCGGGAGTTAGGTTATGTTTCGGTTATTCTCCATGAAAAAGAATCAATCCAAATTCTTCATCCCAACCATATAATTTGGATATAATATTTTTCTTACGGCGACTATTTTTGAACACTTTTTTGAAGATTTCAAAGTTGAGACAGAGATCTTCTAGTAGTTGCATACATTTTTGCTGGTAGTTTTCAGGGAAGGTAGTTTTAATATTGGAAGTAGGTATTTAATCTTAATCATTACTAGTATGAAGCTGATTATGATGCTTATTAAGTGGATTAAGTCTTTTTTGATAGTTAGTCAAGTAGAAGGTAAGTTGTTTCAGTGATTATGACTGGGGTTGGAGCGATTGACTTCTCTTAGCACTTCCAGGTGATTTTAGTAACATGCAAACTTAATTTTATTATGAGTTAGAATATTTGAAATGATAGGCACGAACAAATAAGATATAATAGACACATTTGAATTAATTTATGATCATGGAATTGTGTCATTAATACAAGGGCAGCATTAAACTTCTTATTTTAATGATGTTAATCCTTGGGCTATCTCATGAATAAACATATCAAGATGGTTATTTTCTAAATTAGAAAAGTGCCAATAGTGTGATCCTTATTGTCTAACTTGTAGTGAGACAGCAGATCACTGTGACAGGTGTAGATATGGTACTAATCTCACTTTAAACCATCAATGCAAGAAACCAGAACCTTATAGTTTGATTTAAGTCCTAGATGGACAGAATATATCTTCATTTTATCTGACTAAAGGAGGAATTTTCTTTGTTACTAGGGTTAGAAAAGGTAAAGTTGCTGAGGTATGAGGATAAACTGATATGTATGACAATGAAGATACTGTTCTAATGGATGAGTTTGCTACATTCTAATCATTTATGTGAAGATGGTAAATACATATTCAGATGGTAAATTCAGAATTTTCCCCAGAAACAATGAGGGAATTTATAAGATTAATTCCTTAATAAAAGATGTTAATAATTAACCTATCCTATTTGGAGCAGTAAGTAGTGATCATCAATATATATTCTTAGCAGGAGAAAAAACTTTGAGATTGCTAAAGTACTTAGTTAAAGATAACTATTATGATCTTAGTGATAATATTTTTAGGGATAGTGACAAAATAACTACTATTGCTTATGCATTAACTGCTAAGATCCTTGCAGCTGCTAGTTCAGATTACCAAATATGTCTTTATTCCATAGAGGAAAATAGTTAGTCTCACACTGCTATTTTTGAGTCTCCAAAAGTTATCATGGTAAATTAGTAAGTAGTTAAAATTAGCATTGGTGGGAGTAGTAGCACAATGCTGACTACTGACAGTCAAGATAATATCAAGTTATATGCTAAATAGGAGAAAATATTTATATATAAACAAATGTTTTCTTTCGAGGGAATTAAGACTAAATCAGCAGTAATTTCTGATGATGAAGCAACTATAATCACTGGTGATAAACAAGGCATTATAGTGATGATTAATTCTGGTGAATTATTCCTTCTTTAATATTGTAGTATATTAGTAATAATATTCCAGACTAGTGATACTGGAGACAGTCTTACCAGCCATTAAATGGTAGCAATAACCGGTTTTTAATGTGCTTTATTGACTTAATTACAGTAAATAATAAAAATTAACTGATTATATATTATCAGCAAGACAATGTTTAAAAACGAAACATCAACCATTGCCCTCAATCAACAAGTAGAAGAAATACATCAAATTATGGATAAATTTGGACAACTCAGCTTCGAATAGCAAATGAATCTTCTGCTCCTTGACCAAGAACGATTAGAATCACTACTGCTAAGTAGGCCAATTAATCATTCTATACATCCATCAGTCTATATTCCCAGTGAGTCTCAAACCACTAAAAATTCCTTATCTACGATTAAGAAATAGTTCTTTAGGTAAGTTTGGATCATGATCTTAGGTCAACATACAATTTGAGACAGGAACCTCATCAGCATAAGGTAGTCTGCAGTAAAGGAAAGGATATCAAACAATAAAAATATAAAACCTTAGTTGAGGGTGATATTGCTAACGAGTCTAAAATGAAGATGGTTTAGCCTTTCAAAAATTAACCAAAAATGAAATCCAAAGAAGGAAAACCTAAAATGAAGGAAGAATTATTCTATAATTTAAGATCTGGTAAAAGGCAACTAAACATTAACAAATGATTTGTGTACATAATATAGTCCTTATTCAACATTAATATAGTCTTCATAACCGCCTATGAGATCAATATAGTGCAGAATAAATTAGCTGATTTAGTCTTCAAAACAGACTAGCATGTACAAATATGAACTTGTTGCTTTAAAAATGTCTAAATCTCTATTGGATCATTTAATTAAGATACTTATGTCATTCAAACTACAATATTTCTGGCTTCATCTACCATTACTATAGAAAACACATCCAAAAAATCTTACTGTAATATTATCTTCTAACCTCAATGACACCCTAATGGTATTCTCAGAATATACTCCAATCAGCAAGGTAACTACTCTTAAGCAACAGCTCAAAAAACTTAAGTATCTCCAATCATCAGTGTTCAAACCACTAAGGATGCATGGATCATAGTTGCACTTAATAATTAGGGAAAAATGTATATTTATATTAAAAATGATTATGTCCAACAAGAGATGTCACCTAGCAACCCCGACAACATCAAAGATACGAATATATTCTTTCATTTAATGGCTTTGGCGCTTATTTTAGGTAAGCAAAATAAAATATTTTAGTAATTATTTGCTTTACATTCAAAAATGTAAAAGGCTATCGAAGCATTATAGTTAAGTATTAGACTCAAAGGATTATTAATTGTGAAAAAATTGATTGTTAAAGAATATACTTTCATGATAAATTACTTTGTATAACTTTTTAAGAATTTCAGTTTTCATAAATTTGACGGGTAAAGCATTTATAAACTTTTATTAATAGCATTAGCAAATTTATATGAAATAATATTGGTTGAAGGGAAAAATGCATCAAAGCAGGGAGGAAAACTGCTTATTTAAAGGACTTTTTTTGGCGCCTTGATTGTTAATCACCTCAATATGCTTTTTTTAAGCTGAAAATTCTTGAGTCTGACTATTGAATGATCTTGGATTGCTTTCATGGGCTACATTCAAACTTTACTCTCTAAAGCAAGGAAAATAAGCATATTGTGCGATTGGCAACATTGATAAACTAGAAAAGCCTTGTTGCTATTTCCAATCTTGCATTTTGTTTTAATAAGGAGCATAAAAATATGGTTGTGGAACAGTCCAAGAAAAACCATTCTCATTGCTACTTCTACCTGAATTCCAGTAATAAGGAGTGGAATAATTGTGGTTTTCAAGGAAACTATAACTTTTTGGTGGAAACTTCTTAGGTGCCTATTCAGGAATAAAAGACTATCTCAGTTGATGATACTCCTGATTTATTTAGATTAGATTTTTTTCTTCAGCTGTTTAATTAAGGAAATTAACAATGAGCTTTGGAGTCTACTTGGTTAGATTTTCTCCATTGAACTTATTAATAAACTCTTTTTCATTTTCACTGTATTTAATTGGGGCCTTTTTCTTTTTTTTTAAGTTTTTTCGTTTCTTCTGGATTTTCTGAATCTTAAGGATGAATTTTTGGTAGTGGGACTGAATTTGAGATTTAGTTCTGGAAGGAACTAACTCCTCTAGTTTATCCCAGTTCTTGCCATATTAAGTCAAAACTGAAGTTATAAAGAGTTGTACCATGGATGAATGCCAGTTGTTCAGCTTCTAGCCAGTAGCCTGAGGCTGGTTCAGCAGCCTGCTAGTTTAAATGTCGTTCCATGTCTGATATAATATAATAATTTAAACTCCTCAAATTAACTTTCTCTTAGATAATTAAATATAATATATTAAAAAGAATTATCAAAGATCGAGTATTGAGTACTCTTCAAGTAGTTTCTGGAAAAGCAAAGTAACATTAACTGCTATTATTATATCATTTCTTGGCAAATAAAGTATCGAGAAAATTATCAGGGCTGTCTATACTGCTAATATTCTATTCATGCTGTTGTTGATATTTTAGCCTGTTCAATGGTAATTTGGCGCTTTATTCTTTTTATAAGTTCTCATAGCTTTTCTTGTTCTGTCGAGAACTCATTTAACCTCTAATTTATTATTTAATTGGTTCAATTTGGGGTGAAAATTTTGGTTGCTAAGGGTGATTTGGTATAAGGGGGTTTTTTATTTTAGAGTCTATGAATTCTGGAGTTAAAAATTGAGGAGCCTTTTCTAATTAGGAGAAGTGTAATTTAGAAGGTTAACTAAATCTATTCCTATTGAGATTGCTATTGGAATTAGATTTGTTTTCGTCCAACATAATACTTCCAATCAAATATTCGACATCCTGGATGATTGATCCAAGAGCACTATAGATGTGGTGAAACTGGGTCATTACTATTTCTAGTGATAGACCGTTTTTGATTGAATTTTTATAGAGTTCTAGGTATTGGTTCCTATACATGATTGTCCTTTGATAACAAAATTGTTTTTAATTTTTAAAATTATTTCCAAATAGAGAATAATACAAACAGTACCTATTGATTCATCATATAAACTCATTAAGAGATAAATATCATCTGTCAATTTAGATGGAGACACTATCTTAGTCCTTATTGGGTATGTTTAAACATACATTGAAATATTTCCACTCCTGATAGAAAGAAAGCATCCACAAAATATTCCCAAATACAGAGTTCCATTCTACAATAACCACATATTTGAAGGAACTATCATTGGAAGGTGGTGGGTTTATAATATAATATAGACAATAACCCCAAACCAATACCATATAGAAACAGAGGAGTTGTTTCAACCGTAAACTAGATAGGGAAATAGTTTGAGTATCCCATGACCTTAACTTAGTCAATAATACAGTGATCCTAATAATCATATATAGCCAGACAAGAAAGAAAATTACAGCACAAATACTATGATAATGTCCAGTGCCTCGACCATCAATAGTACCAATAGTTACACTATAACACCAAATAGAAAAAAAAGCTAAATACATTTCTTATTGGCGAAGTTTAGCTGGGAATTAAACTTGAGCAGCTACTTGATTAAGCCACCTAAACATCACATAGAATACTAGTATCAGGAAAGAATTAGCTATTAAATAAAAATATCTAAAGATTATGTCTTGAGGGTAATGACAAGCAGTCATGGTTACAGTTGCTTGAGGAAATTTTTTCTAGCTCTCTTGAACATAGACTGCCATATAATAGCTATAAAAAGGGGCTACAAGCATTAAGCCATTGAAGAGCCACATGAGTGGGACAAGTTTGAGTTGTTCTTTCATCAAGTGGGATTTATTATATTAGTCTTTATGAATAATTAATAGCTTAATTGAGAAGTTCCTGGATGTTCATACAATCAAGTATTGAGGGAATGTTTATCTTGCTGGTTAAGGATATTGATTAGTTCTTCATTATTCTTCAGCAGCAAGTTTCTGTACTTAGTGTCGATTTGCTTGAAAATACCCATTTTAAAGTTCTTTTTAAGGTTAAATCTCACTTGCTGGGTGGCCATCAATGACTGTTGGTATAAGTCATTGTTATGGTTAACTTAATCCCTGAGTAAGTGCTCTAGTTTAACTTTCTTATGGCCTTTTCTCATTAGTTCCACTTCTTCTATCTCTAGAATTTACTATATATCCGATTAAGAATTCAGTGCTTAGAATATCGATCAAAATCCATTAAAAAAAGCAAAATAAAGAAAGGATCATTTTTTGGCTGAAGAGGATCTAAGTCGGCTACCCTTAGAGACTCTCTTGCTGACTTAGAGATCATAGCAGGGATCCATTCGTGAGTTAGCCATATTAGACCTAAACTGAAGGTATTTTCTCGTGGATTTTCCGATTTCCTGTTGACTATACAGGGAATAAACATTTTGTAGTCTCTTCACTAAAGACTATCATTAGAATTGACTTACTTGATTGTTAATATCTATTAGTCTTTACTTTTATCTATTAAAGGTGGTATTAAGTGACTCCTTAAAGTACACTCCCTCTTTAGGTTTGATATTGCTTTGTGTTGCTATCATTTTCTATACAAGTAGGGTGTTAGATGATTAAATCATTTTTTGCCTCTCTAATTTAAAATATCATATACCAAATTTCATCTGCCTTGCTTTGGGTCGACTTGATAGGAATGAAAACTTTATAGGGGTAGAATTGTTAATTTGGGATCTGATATTACGAAGAGTATTAAGATGCTTATCCTGTGCTGACTTCTTCATTCTTTGGTCAAGGATGCGATTAGAAGAGATCATGCTCCACATAATTATGTCTTTATTAGCAGTAAAATTATTGTAACTACATTATCATAACAAAACAATTATTCAAAGCATAAATTATTTGTATCTCTTTAAGGGTCTTTAACAATTTTTAAGTTCTAGTTGAAGCTCATAATATCAAAAATACTCAATGATTGTTTAACAATAGATACCTTTAACTATAGAGTTTGAATTGTAGATATTATAGTGAGTTATAATAAAAAATGGAGTTATGGGGATTTGAACCCCAGGCCTCTTGAATGCAAATCAAGCGCTCTACCAACTGAGCTATAACCCCAACTATTGTCTTTATCCCATCAGTAATTAAATTGCCAAAGCGAAATTCTTTTCATAATCGTGAAGAGCGTGATAAAAAAGTAGAGTTTTTAAATGAAAAGATCTTGTTCTTAACTTATAAACAGACAAACCAAGTATTTACTAGTACTGTCTAGTTGGATAAATTAAATTCAACAGTTATTCAGATGTTTGATCATAATTACTCTTAGATTCTTTGCATAACATAAGAATTATGAACTATGCTTGTCAGAACCAAGGATTTCTTATTGATGGTAACCAGTTCATTCATTCTACCTTCCAGTTCTTCTGAAAAATTAGCATAATTTTTTGGTTCTTTAGTTTTCATTTGGTCAGGAGCGAAGTCATACTGACTGTTGAAACTTGCTACTTGGCTTTTTGAGTTCACCAAGACTGGCATTCTAATCTATCCATCATTCATGGTATCAATTATAAATCAATTACTATTATCGATTCAAACCAAAATATTATTGATAATTATACCTGTGAATAGTACATTTAAAATGAAGGAATCAAGTGAGTACCTTTTTTAGGCAGGCTAATACTTTACATTCAATCATTCTGACTTCTCCAGTGGAAACAGGAGCCTGAATATGGTTTAAAGGGTTCTTTAAGCGATAAAGAAGTTCTAAAAGTCGATATAATTTTTGAGTTCTATTTGATATACTCTCACATTCCATCAAAGTCTTCCTTATAAACTCATCTTTAATTGTTAAAAATTCTCTGGAATAGCTCATAGCTGGGCAGTACAACTTGACTATTCTATCAACACTGCTTTGAATATAAAGCAAAACCCTATTTTCCGGATTAGATATAGCCAACTGTTGGATACTATTTGTAAAAGTGGTCAAAGATGCTCCTTTTTTGCTTGGATTTAAGAAAGCAGTTTTTGAATAAAAATCCAAAAATCGTTCAATTATTTGCTCCACAATAAAATCTTTAAGGCTTGCTATTTCAGCCATCAAATTCATATCTACTGGCATCACAATGGGTACAAATGGTTGTTCAGTATTAGTCTCACACTCCTAGGTTCCTTTATATTTTTATTATAATGTAACTTTGTTGGTTGTTGTTTCCTTGTGAAGTGCATCTTCCAAATCTGCACACCTGCTTTCAGTTGCTTCTAGTTTTGCTTTAAGGTGGTGATTGTCTTTTCTCTGGAGTTAAATTGTAGTTTCTATTTAGTTGATTCTTTCTTTGAGTTGATGATTTTCCTTTTTTACTGACTCATACTATTCTTATTGAAAAATTATACCTGTGCTACATCCCTTAAATAATTATTCTAGGCCTCAAAATCTCTTTTTCTTAATTCTCGATGAATGCTCTCTTGAATGATTGTATCTTGTTTCAGCATTAATTCTCGATGCTGTTCTTGGGAATAGGCTAGCTCTTGAGTTAACTGCTTACAATTCTAAGATAATATTTGATGTTGTCCTTTCATTAGCTTTACCCTCTTCTAGCACTCCTCTTCCACTTCTGTGATTCTTTTTCCCATGCGAATTTCATATTCTGCTTTGAGCTCCTCTTCTATTATCTTTATTTTTTATTGACATTCTAATTTTACATTGGCTAGTTCCTTTTCAAAAAACTCCTTGTCCATTTCATAGTCACGCTGAAGGATAGCATAGTTGTCTAATAAGACTCGATGTTCTTTGTTGAGATAGTTAATTTGTTCTTCAACATCTATAAGGACACCATTTTTTTCTGATATAATTTTAAAGGCCTATTGAAGTTCAGCTTGGTGACTCTTATATTAATTGGTAAGCTTATGCCGATAAAAATATTTCTCAGTCTCAGCATCATTGATTTAATTCTATATATGGAAGTAGTTTTACAATCAAGTTGTAATTCATATTGGAGAGGTAATCTCTGTTCTCGATTGATCCCCATCTATCATAAAATTTCCTTTTACGTTGAAAAACGGTCATTGTAAAATTGTTTTTGACTAGTACTTGGTCTTATATGCATCTAACGAGTTTCTATAAGATTATAATTCTATGGTTATCAGGTATATTTCCAGAATATCAAATTTTCAACTAAATTCCACCCTTTCTCTCTTTCGATATAGAAGCCTTGATGTAGAATTAGTTTTCTTGGGAGAATATTCATCAGTCATCTAAATTATTTAGTTCATTCTTTGTAGTAGTTCAAGTTTTTCTAGATTCCTCTTTGGAAGTGAACAAGTGCTTTGCCTTGCCAATTGTTTAAAACTACTCCTGGTTTGGTTGGATTGGGCTGTTTTTGGTTTGTTCCTTGTAGTTGGTCTTAAAAGATCCCTTTCAGCCATGGATTGTCTCTTTGGGGGGGCAGAATATTTATTGAGTAATATTTTTTTGAGCCTAATAGTTAGGAGTGAGCTAACTTTAGTGAAATTCTTGCTCATCCTTCTAAACTTTGCATGTGAGGCAGATTTTGGTAATACAGTTTCTATTGATGGTTCTTCAACAATTGATTATTTTTAGGGTTAATTAAGTTATTATTCATCTTTTACTATTGGTTCTTCTTTGAAATTGATTCCTTTTAAAGCTTAATTCATCCATTTTCTATACTCATTATTATCTGTTGGCTAGTCTTCCAAAAAATGTAATAGATCTAATGCTTTAATATCTAAATTTCTTTCAATATTTTGTTTTTTTAAGTGACTCTCAATTTTTTCCATATAATAACCACCTCTTAATCCTTCATACAACATTTTTATTCTCATTTTACAGAAAGGTGGAATATTTTCAGGTTCGAATTTGTTGAGTCCCTGGAGAAATTACTTAATTGATACAAAAGATTTTAATTTTTTCATTGGTTCTAACATTTTTTAAAATTTTTCAGTTTGATCTGGACATCTGATTCTCATCCTTTTCTCTAGACTTTCAAAATAATTTTTCACTGATTTTTAAGGTAAACTGATGCTGAGCTTAGGTAGCTCTTCCCTTTTTTCAGTACACTACATTACATAGGTGTCAAATTATTTGAAAACTTTTTTCATGTCAACATTTTCCATATTAGAATATCAGAATAACGATCAATCAAATTTAATGAATCAATAGTGTAATTATATACCCTTATTATTGGCTATATAGAATGCATTGATTATTCGAACTGAATCATGGAATGTCATTCAACAGAGAGTTCAGCTAATTAATCATAGATTTCTGCATTGTTGTCTGATTCTTCAGAGTCTCCATTGCTCTCTTAATCCATTTCAATGCTAGCCCTTCTCCATGCTTCCACAATTTGCTGATTTGACCAAGGTATCTTACACTGACTACTATTGATGTATTTGGTAAGTTTTTGTGAATTAGTCTTTAAATCCTTAAGGGTTTTCTTGATTGAGGCTGTAAACTTATTGACCTTATGATTTCTCTCCTTGACACATTCATTATAGAAGATTTTATGAAACTCTCTGCTCGCTTGTCTGAACGATCTTGATCTTAGAATAAGTCGAATATAAGTGGAATTAAATGATTTTTGTCCAGATTTGAAGCCTGGCCTAGTTTTCTTGTTTGGATGATAGAAATTTATTAGTGGGATATTCATATCTTTAGCTATCTTATCGAAATGATAGTGATAAAAATGACTCATCCTTCTGCTTTTATTCTTCTTGGTTTTCAGGAAGAATTTTTTCTATGCAAATTTAAATGACTTTTTATAAAATAACTTTTGATATTAATCTGGGCGCTTGGTTGCAGAAGTATTTTTTTCATTGAGTTGTTCCACTATGATTCTTTCCTCCTCTGAGAGTTTTTGAAGTTCAATGTCAGTTACTTCCATATTATTAAGATATTTGTTGATGATGATATCAAGATTACTGTTTTCATCTTCCCCTTCAGCTCTTTAGATTGCTTCCTCATCAGCCATAGGAGTATCACTATGGACTGAATCAAACATACTAAAATTTTCATAGCACTTCATCTTAAATAATCTGATGTTAATATTATTCTCTTTTTATGTATCAATAACTCAACACATCTAATAGTGCTTTCTATTTCATTATATTCAATCATGAATTATTAGAAAAACAAAAACTTAACCAATCGAAAACTTAAGACTAACACCTCTGATCCTAAGCTACACAGACCCATAACAGGAGTCATGCAGTAAATAAAGTATCTTAAAGCATAACTACAATCTATCAAAAAGGGCAGAAAATAGCCATCGAAACTACCAACACATACACAACTAGACCTTAGCATCAAGAAAAAACCAATCTCTATATCTGAAGGGAGTCTCTCCAAAGAAAAATAAAACCAACGTGGAGACATTAAAATCATTCTCCATTAGATCTAATATGAAAATAAATAGTAAAGGTTGAAAATGGATATTGAAATAAATAAGTTAAAGAAAGCCATCAAGAGAAATGATCCTTTTTTGGTGGTAGCTCAGGTCAATATAGTCATAGACTTGGTGAATTTTTATTCTGAAAGGATGAAGGCTGAAAAAAAGGATATCACTAACAGTTATGAGATGTTAGAATATTAGTTTAAGTAGTATAAGAGAAAGGCTGACTCTCATGCCTACAAATAAAAGTACAAAGCTCTACAAAGGACCAACAGGGAATTAGAACAAGAAGTAGTAGAATTGAGACATAGAGTAACCTTGAATTTAGAATTATTAAATGAAGATAGGGAAAAAGCCACTAAATTTAGCTAAAATTATGAGCTCATCGTTTAGGAGAATAAGGAACTAGCAACCAACAATGTTAGGTTGAGAGAAATCATCCAAGAAATCAATCATCAACTTGATAGGGAAAAAAAGAGCTGTGAGGCATATAAATTATAAGCAGAAAAGGCTTAAAATTAAAAGATTCTAATGCATGAGGATATGAACTATCTCAGAATACAGAGTGAAAAGCAAAAAGACCAAGTATAAATAATGGAAAAAGAATACCTGAATGGGCGAGAAAAACTAAAAGCAAAAGAAGAAGAATAAACTCATCTTAAAAAATTACTCGCTGAATCAAAGAATAAAGCAGAAAGAGAAGGCATCCTAAGGTAAAAAGAAGAATTAAAGAAACTGTAGTAGCAGCTAGCTCAACTCAAACAGGAACTAATGATTACATCTGAGGAAACTCATGTTCTAAAGGAAAGAGTTCGGCATCTTGAAGCAATCAATTCTGAGATATAAGCTAAGTTACATCATGCTAGAGCAGATAGTGATGTGTTACTGAGGGAATTGGAGCTGAATAAGTACTAAATGTAGAATTTATATTTGGAAATCAATCACCTACAGAAAGCAAATGAAAACTATAAAAATATTTATATCAGGAGTAAAGCCAAAGACAAGTACTAAAACAGAAAAACAGGGGAAGAGCGGGAAGACAAGTCTCGAGCATTTGATGAGATTCATGAGATGATTTACAAATATAAACAGTCATCCTTTGATTGAAACTATTTCATTTTTCTTATTTTTTATCCCTTTTAATGAATTTTATGAACTTTTTGATAAATATATCGATGTTTCTCGGGGTTAACAATCTAAGTAGCAAGAGCAGCATGATGGCTGAAAAGAATACTGAAAAGTACAGTCGGATACTAAAACTAAATTTACATAACAGATAGATATTATACCACATAATTCCTGATACTTGTGTCATGAATAAGTATTTAAAGTCAATTTTCCTCATAAGTTCGAGTGAAATATACTCATACAGAACCCCCATTGACACTAACATGAGCAGTAGAAAGGGATGCCTTACTAATTCTGCTAGGATGAATTGTACTGTATTCATACTATAGTGTTTAGAGCTCAAAAAAATAATAGTTCCTAACACCAATAAATTCAGGTTTTCAGGGAGGTATTGTTTGGTCATAAGTTCATCTACTTCAGGCTGGTAAATATGAAATACTGACTGGTGAAGACAGAAAAATGATATTAATGTTAGAGTGCCCCCAATAACTATGAAAAGGATAGTATACCATGGCAGCAAAATATCAGTTTGATTAACACTCAGTGCTAGTGAGGCTACTACAAAAATATAGGTGAGAGTATTCATGAAGGTAAGTCTACGAGATGGTTTCATTTTTAAGGTGACTATCTCAATCAGGATTAAATTAAACACAACAAAACCTGAGACTAGCATATTGTGAATGAGTAATGCCCCATGTATTAACCCAAGGTAGATTATAGTTTTCAAAAAGCTTGGTATCAAGAGTTCCCCAATTGATATTTTGTTCATTTTTTCTAGAACAGTTGGAGCTGTTCTTTTTCTTCTGATGCAATAGTTGAGAACAATAACTAACTTGCCTATTCCGATTATTAAGCACATGGTAATGATTGAAAGAGTGTGGTGCTAACTAGTAACATATACCTGATTAATGATAATTATTATTATTCCTAAATCAGCAATAAGCTACCTGTAGCAATGGACAGGAACAACTCTAAAAAGTAAGTATAAGGAATTTTAGAGCGAGGAATAGATAAATATTTTTCTAGCTTCATCAAATTATAATATTATGCCTATTAAATTCCTGTACCTACATTATTTTGATTCTTAATATGTATGTATTATGTACTATGATAATTATAAAATCATTCAAATCCAGTCTATCGAAAGGGGTTATCTGCTACTTTGTTAAGTGAGAGTTTAGGTCTGATTCCCATTGCTATCAACTCCTGGAATAATAACTTACAAGCATAGGGTATCATTACTCTACCTACCTTTTTGGTCTTACAACTACTACAATACTGAGTGTGTTTAAAAAATCCACACTACTAGCAAACCATGATGCTAGTTTAGTCACTTGAATGCAGTAATCTTTCAAGTAAAACATTACTAGCACCATAACCTAATAGACAATCTCTCTCCATCTAACCTAATCTAAGACCACCTTCTTTACTTCTTCCTTCAGTTGGCTGCCTTGTTAGTGAAGAAACCTTGCCTATGGAACGAGCATGAATTTTATCAGCAACCATGTGCTTAAGTCTTTGATAGAATACAGGTCCACTAAACACATAACATGATATATACTGGCCAGAGGTTCCAGATATAAGTGCATCTTTACCAGAATAAGAAAATCCATTTTTTATCAATATTTTACTTAGTTCCTAGATTTTATCTCCTCCAAAGGCAGTACCATCCTTTAAAGACCCTGATAAAGCTGCTGCCTTACTTCCTATAAGTTCTAATAATTTTCCTACTGTCATTCTCGAGGGATAACCATGTGGATTCATAATTAAATCTGGTTTCCATCCTGTTTATGAAAAAGGCATATCCTCCTCTGGGACTATTAAACCACAAACTCCTTTTTGTCCATGTCTACTGGAAAATTTATCTCCAAGCTCTGGCTTTCTTACTTATCTGAAAATAGTTTTAACAATTTTGTGATGTTCTTAATTACTTGTAACAATAACTCTGTCAACACTTAGTGGTACTTTAGTCTTGATTACACTAGGTTGGTCGGACCAAGTGAGATTATTGGGGTCTAAACTTAACATATCCTTGCTTGATGATAACTATGGAGATATAATGGGTGTTTTTTTATTTGCATAAATATCTCCATCATTAACAATAGCACCAACTTGAGCAAGCCCATCTTCTTAAATTGAGTGGAGTCTTTTCTTTAAGATATTTGAATATTTTTTATCAGAGACTTCAATTTCTTGATGCTTACCAACCAAAACATCTCTAATTCCAATTTAGTTATATTTCTTAAATGTTGTTTCATATCTTCGATAGTAGGAGGCTCTTCCAAATCCTCTGTCGAGTGAAGCTTTATTTACAATTACAGCATCTTCAATGTCATAACCAGAGTAACTCATTACAGCTAGTGAAGCATTCTGCCCAGCAGGTAATTTATCATAATTGATCAGTTCTATATGAGCAGTTTTTACCAAGGGTTTTTGTGGATAAGTCAACAAATAAGAAATTGTATCTGGTCTAATCAGAGTGTTCAGACCATTGATTCCCTGTGATTGTTTACCCATTGAACATTGGAATAAATTACGGGGAGATTGGTTGTGGTGGGGATAGGGAATAATGCCAGCAACAACTCCAATAATCGAATAGGGATCTATTTCCAAGTGGGTATGCTAGACTGTCACTTCAGCAGCAGTAAGTGCAATCATTGCATTATCCTCCTCATTTACATCTAGGAATTAAATGACTCCATTCCTAACTAAGTCATCAAAACTGATTAGTTAGTTCTTTAAGTCTGCTACCATTGAGGCAGTAATAGTAAGTTACCCATTCTTCAGAATAAGCAATGGACGAACTAATCTTCCAGAATCTTTATTAATCATGATCTAACCATATTTCTCATCATGCCTCTTACTAATTGATACATTAACATATTTCTCAATAAGCCCTCTCCTTCTCATCAGTCGAAGCTTTTCTACAAATTTATCATTAAAAGTATATCCTAATATGGTTCCATCAAGTGTTACCCGGTGCCCTTTCCCAGCCGCAATCTCTTCATTGAGAATCCCCAAATTGTAAGGTCTAAATTTATGTGATGAAGTTGTAACACATGTTGTTAAAGCAAGATTTTTAATTAAGCCACATCCTTCACCATCTGGAGTATCACATGGACATATCATTCCCCAATGGGATCCTAATAAGGCCCGAGGACCAGCAATCTTTCTGGTCTTTTCAAACTGTGAGTTAAGTCTAGTGATCATACCAACAGCTGATATGTAACTGATTCTGCTAAATAATTGACTTACTCCTTTTCTGTCGATATGAAATCTTTTAATAATCCAATCCCCAGAAGAGATGGCCCGATGAAGTCCATTGGTAATGATATCTGAACGACTCTCAAGAACATGAGCAATTTCTAGATTTCTACTTGATTTGTTTTTAGTTAAGACTTTATTCAATTCTTTCCTAATTTCTGTATTAAATGTCTTGAATTTATCTTCAAAAAGTAGTTCAATAAGAGTTCCAGCACATTTCATCCTCTTATTGCCATAGTAATCTCTATCATCTAGTTTCTATGGGTTATTAATTCCAGCAATCAATTTTTTCATCATAAGAGCTAAATATCGAGCTTTTGGTAACATATTCTAAGCAGTCACCTTAATGTGGGCAAGGAAAATATTACATAATTTATCTTTCACTTCCTCAATCAGATTTCTCTCCCTCCTCGATTCAGTCTTGTAGTTCCAAAGTTTAGTTGAAAGATATTCAATAGCATCATTAGCAGTAACAACTTTACGTTTATAGCAATCTTCAAGGCTCAACACTAAATATTCTTACATTTAACTACTGCATTGAATATTCTGAAATATTTACTGATCAGATTCCATTCCAAAGGCCTTAAACAGAATGAAAACTGGAATTTCCTAGCTAAAACTCCCAGATCTTACATATAGCCTCCCTTTTTTGACATGTATTTCACACATGGTTTTAGTATCAATTGTATAGGAAATGACATTGGCTACAATGGTATCCAATTTGTTATGCTTTTCAACTAAAATCCTATTTTCGATCATTTGTTCTTGTATCAAAATAACTTTTTCAGTACCTCCAATAATAAAATATCCTTTAGGATCAAAAGGACATTCTTTTAAATAAGCTAATTCTTTAATACTTTTGTTTCTAAGTCGACATTGACAGCTCCCCAGCATTATTGGCATTCTCCCAATTTTGATGTTTTTACGTTCTTATACTTTGTCATGGAGTCTATACCGAACATCAACACTACGATAATAACGATAGCATACAATATATCACCAGAGTAAGACATATTAGAAGTTCTACATTCATGTGGATATAATTAACTTTATCTACGCACTTTATCATAATTTCTTTCATGGGTAGGCTTACCAACCCTGATAGTTGTGTATTCTAGTTCAAAGGTAGGATCTGCATCTGAAATTACCTTCTTATTGAGTTTGGATCTAACTATTTCCTGGAGTTTGTATTGAATAAATTCATCAAATGAGTCAATATGTGGTTTAGCAAAACCTTGTTCACCATAGAGGGATTTAATTAGCTTATTTTTAGCTTTCATATCTGAGAGTGGATCAGTAGCATTGATAGCAGTACTTAAATTTTCATAAAGATTTTCAATCATTTGATTATAAATATTATTCATATTATATTCACTATTTTATCAACAATCCAATGTAGAAATAAGTAGTTAAGTAACAACCGTTCCCCAAGAAAGTGGTAATTGTTGGTGATTCTGACTCTGATTGGGAATTGGATTGCATTGAAAAGATTCAGGCTATTGATATCAATGAAGAGTAAAAAGATTCAAAAGACAATAATAAATAATTGGAAGCTAAAATTACCTTCCCATAAAAGCCTGTCCTGTACTAAAAGAGTCAAATTAATCCTATTGCTACCATTCACTCTTTTGTTGAGAATTTGATAATAGCTGAAACTACCAATAATAAAATAGTGGCCAATTTAGACTGCTGGCTTTGCAACAACAATAGATAATTAGTAGGTTTTGTTATGGATGTTCTGGGAAAAATAGAACACCCCTATTATGTCCTCAAGTCAGAGGAGGACAACTTTAAAACTAAATATCCGATTGGATCCACCCTCTGCTACATAGAAGGAACTAAAATACTCCAGGAAGAGGATATCACCAGCATGAAAAGCAAAGTCAAAGAAGACTATGATGATGCACTTTCAGATAGCAATAGTGACTCCAGTGAAAATGAAAGAAGATCTAATAAGTCTTAGCCAAGAACCAATAGATTTAAGGAAAGAACAAAAGGGAAGGAAATAGGGAGGGAAGGGCACTCTCGAACCAGATAAAAGCATGATAATAAAAAATGGAAATAAAATGAATAAAGGAGAAATGCTTAGATGAACTAGGCATATCTACAAGGGGTTTATTCAATGTACTATCAGCAAATGATGAGATTCCAATATGGAATAGACCCAAAACAGTTTCCACCCCAATGAAGGACTCAATAGATCTATTATTAATTTATTTTTTTCTTATATATATAATATTATATGGATCATCCAGGGGTTGGGGTTGGGGTTGGGGTTGGGGTTGGGGTTGGGGTTGGGGTTGGGGTTGGGGTTGGGGTTGGGGTTGGGGT
>CASCJZ010000312.1:0-46909 GCA_949152475.1 Terebella lapidaria
AATAAGGATTGAAGCAAATAAAGATGCTTCAAATTCTTTTCCTTTAGGTAAGAAAGATTAATTTTTACATAGGATGGTGCATCAGGTAGTACCTTTAGAGTATCCTTAAGGGATTTAAGGATTTTCTTCACCACTTGACCAATCCGATTGAAAGACAAATGTGTTGAACGAGTTACATAGGAAGATAAAAAGAAGGTACTGTTTATATAGCACTGAAAATTCATGTGATCGTTTTCCTAGAGGATATTGCCTAGTAATAAGGAAGTTAACATTGATGCACTTTCTTTATTTTATTCAGCTAGGTAAAAAATATAGAATTGTACTGATTTAGTATTTGCTGCCATTAAGATTTTCCGTTGGAAGACTGTAAAAATTGTTGATAGGGTAAATATAGCTTTTTCCATCAATAGATCAATAAAATAGGTTAATAGTTCATCATATTTAGAGTAGAGTTCTCCTGTGTGGTTTCTTGAGTTCTTGATTAAACTTTCCTGAATTATTCAACAGATTACTGGAGGAAAAGGTGTTTATAGCCAAGTATCTCCTTCCAGCAACTCAGTATCCATAAAAATCAAATTTTCAGTAATGATTTACAAAATTTCACATTTCTGAGAGGGAAAACATTCCACAAGCCTTACCAAACTTTTTATATAAATTTTGTGCATTTCTATTGGACAAGATTTATGAGGGTAGTTCTAACTTAAACATTTGATCAGAATTTCTCGATCTTTCAAAGACTAGCTAATTTCAGTTATGCATTTGATAACTAACTTACTAGTGATCTAGTTTGAAAGTCCATCAATAAGAATATTGTAGCCAAATTTGAGTGCTTCTTTACCCTTCCCGCGATAGATACGGATAGCTTTCTTGAGGAGTTCTAGACAGTGGACATAGGGTTATTCAAACCAAGGAACCCGATTTAGAAGAAAAGTTAAATGAACACTATCTTATAGACTCAATTGGAGGATTTGAGAAAGTGAATTCTAAATGGACTTCTGAGACTACTTGGAAGATAAAACCATCTCATATAACTTATGGTGTCGATCGTCTTTCGTTCGCATCTCAACACTCAATAAAACAATTATAATCTAAAGGAAACTCAATATCAGTCAAAGAACCTATAACAACTATCTCAACACTAGAAAGAAGAAGAGCATTCTCAGTGCATATTGGTAATAATGACTGACATGGGTATGAAGCTACTTAAATCTTTTATAAACAGAGTAATAAATATAGATGTCGGTACTATTTAAATTAATACAAGGATCATTGTGACAGAATGAAATCAAAAATATACCTTTCTATTGGCAGCTCTGGAACGAACTCCACTTAAAAGAATATTATTGTTCATTTTGACAGTTTTATCATTTTAGTTAACGTTTTAATCTTCAGATTGAACACTCTTCCACAGTTAGCTTTGAATCTTTCTTGTTCTAATCCGCTCATTCAGGTTAGTTTCCTGCTCTTCTATAGATTGATTGATATTTTTCTTTTGAACTTCTACTTTTTGAGTGGTATTAACCATAATTTTTTTCATTTCCTCTTTGGCTTGAAAGTTGACCTTTTGTACTTTTTTAGTGATATCCTCTTCTCTTTTAACTTTTTTGATATTAGACTACCCCTGAAGAATTGAATAGATGACTGGCCTTTGTAGAAATTCCTTCATACGTTTTTGGTATAGTTTGTATTTAGGATTTCCTTTTTCTTCATAGAACTCAATAGCTTTCTAAATTTATCAAGATAGTACAGTATATGCTTCCATTAGTTATTTGACATACTATTTTGGAAACTCTTCAGCCTCCAATTCAATTTCTAAATCAAGTATACGTCCACTTAGTTCATTGGGAAGAAAGTCTTGAGTAGGTTTAGGTTTAGACTTAATCTCCTTTTGTGCGGGTTGCCCTTGAACTGTTTTCAGTAATTTTGCCAACATTAGATGTTTTATTTCAGTAATAATAATTGCAGCATAAATAAGAATTCTAGGAGTAGAAATAATACGTATTAAGTAAAAGAGGATATTGATTTGAACTTGAATAATAATATTTAAGTTAGTGGAATATCAGTGTGGAAATATTCAATTTGATTATTACATTTCAGAAACAATGAGAAAAACTTTATATTTTTGGGGGAAGGATATATCAAATGGAGAATTTGAAACATCCACTCACCAAATCATCAAAACAGAACTTGATTAACCCATCTAGGAAATACACTGTGGATACTAGCATTTCCTCATTAGAACAACGAACAATGTTTATGTCTGTGGAGATAATACCAAAGGACAGCTAGGAATAGGTAAAATGTCCTTTGATAGAGTACATCTACAACTTATACAATATCCTCTGAAAACTATTATCTCAGCAATTTCTTGTGGAGAATTTCATACTTTGATTCTTGATTCAGAAGGAGAACTTTTTAGTGGTGGTTATGGCAAGTTTGGAGTACTTGGGCATGGCAGTTCTTAATCTTCTGCTAAATTTATTCCTATAATGAGAGGAGTGAATAAGATTAGTGCAGGGAAAGATCATAGTTTAGCTATCAGTAAGAAGAAGGTGTTTGGTTGGGGTAATTCTAAAGATGGACAATTGGGATTAATGACTAAAAGGATTATTTATACCCCTAAATAACTAAATGTTTACCCCTGCTCTGAAATTTAGGCTGGGAACAAATTTTCTCTGTTTATTACTTCCAATGGTGTTTATGGAACTGGAATGAACCATCATGCACAGCTTGGATTGGGACATCAAGATACTGTTTTCTTTCCTAAAAAACTTCAGTTTGATCAACTTATTGTTCAGATTCATGGAGGAAACTATAGTATAGCAATAGGTTAAAACAAACAAGGTTATCTCTGGGGTAATGGAGTTTTTGGTAAATTCTTATATCCAACTCCAATGGAGTTTCTTTATGAAGTAGATGAAGTTTCCTTAGGAAGCAATTTTGGAATTTGTAGAAGTGGTGATAAAGTATTGGTATGGGGTTCCAATCAATTTGGATAGCTTGGATTAGTTGAAAGAGGAGATAAAAATTATGTGGTTGAAAATAAAACTTTAAGTCGTCTTAGTCTTGAAAAAATATGTTCTGGAGGAAATTATATGGTTGCTGCAAGTAGTAAAGTAGATGAACTTAGTCAGAAATAGGCAGTAAAGTTATAATGGAGTTAAGCTTAAGTTATGGAAGATGTTGAAGTCTAGTTTCCTATGAGTACTAAGTCTGGGTTTAAAGGACTATCTATTTTACAATTACAACCTAATGCTAATACTGATAGAATACTATAACAAAGTCAAAGAAATAACATTGATCCAGTACTAAAGGAAAAACTATAAAAAAAAGATCAAAGTCCTAGCAATGCCCAAATGTCTTTGGAAAAGGTTCAAGCTGAAAATGCTAATCTGAAGTTCTAACTCTAGAAAAAATCTATTTATATAAAAAAGATCAAAGAATAATACTTTATTCTACAATCCATGATTCAAAAGAGTCTTAAAAGTAACAATATTTCTGTACCCAATGATGAACTTGAACAATCAAAAATTAGAATTCATACCGGAAGCTCCAACCAAACTATAAAGTAATAAGATCCATGTACCAGGCACCTGGAATACCTGAAAAAAATATTGGAAAGTGCTTACCAGAATTGATTGTTTTTAATAAATATTGATTGTTATTTACAACAATGGAAATGATGAAGGATAGGGATAATTTAGATCAGGAGTATATTGGAACTGTTTTTGATAGACAAGTCAGAATATAGTAATGGGATCAGAAGAAAATTTCCTCACAGCATGTACTCATTTTAGGAGCAGGAGGATTGGGTTCAAGCATACTGATCAATATGCTCAGGCTTGGTGTGAAAAAGGTATTAATTGTAGATTATGATATCGTATAGACACATAATCTCAATCGACAAGTCTTATTTAATAAGGAAAATGTTGGTCAGAAAAAGGTTGACTGTGTATTGAAAAATGCTGCCTTTCATAATATTGGTAACACAGAACTTTATGGATTCCATGGGAATGCTCTCACTAATTGGTTGCAGATTATCAATATGGCTAGAGATTCCCATATAGTTTTTAATTGTATTGATTACGGAGATTATTTCGATATAGCTGTTTCATCTTTATGTCTGGCTCTTAAAATTCCACTGATCCTAGGTGGAACCTTTGCAACTTCATTGACTGTAGACTTTTTCACAGCTTAAGGTCAACCATGTTTTCTGTGTAGTGATGACTATTCTAAAGACAAAGAAATTTTAGCAAGGATTGCACCAGAGAAAATATTAAATTAAGAAGATATCTCATTTATTCCTAAAGAAAATCATCCTATTGCTAGGTCAAGCCATGTAGTCTGTACCCTTTGTAGTTAATTTATGGTTTCTCATTTTTTAAATTATATTTGCCTCTCTGAGGAAAAACCCTATCCAGCTTCTAGAATCATAGCTTATCAGCAATTTTTTGAACTTGTTAAATTTGATGTTGAGAAAAATATGAAGTGTCTATTTTGTGGGGATCCAAATTATGTAGAACCAGAAAAACCTATTGAGGAGGCTTCAGAAAGTATTCCTAAATGTAAAATTGATTAGCCCTCAAGTGCATTAATAGAAGCAAAAGAATTACAAGCTGGTTCATAGAAGTAAGGTGGACAAGTAGAAAAAGATGATCATGAATTAGAGAAGAAAAGTAAGGCAGGATAATGAATATGTTTGCAAATATTTGGTAAAATTAGCTATAATATAAATTAAATTCTGAGGTAGATGTAATATTCTCGATATCAATAAGTTATCAACCTTATCAATCCTGTTGCTTCAGTCGCCTCCTTTTATAAGTACATTATTAGATCCAGTGAGTATGCTGAGGAACTATAAGGTCTCATACGGGGTTGTAAACTTAATACCATTAACTGCCGATTCAATGTCTGGAGACTGTGCTTAGGTGTAATTAACTTTGAGGATACTTACTAAACAAAACTCGAAACAATTCAGAACAACCGGAAGTTATACCTCTAGAAAAAATAATAGGCTTTTAATGTGGCAATATAACTCTCAAAAGCAGGTAAAGAAGTACATTTGCCCAAGAACCCACTCATGGCAGCCATGGTGAGGCCATAGAAAACAACCACTGATGTACACTTCATCATTGATATAGGATGAGTTTTTAAGGGAATAAATTAAAAAGGATGTGGAGAGGACATATCAGGAAATGCCATTTTTTCAAAATGCTATTATATTAAAGATTCTTAGTAACATTTTATTTGTTTGGTCAAAAAGGAATCCAGAAGTATCTTTTAAGCAAGGTATGCAAGAAGTTCTTGCTTCTATTGTGTATGTCTATTTTAAATCTGCTTACTCACCATATGTCCTGCCAGTTGACTATAATTAATCTTAACCACAGTATAGATAGAACTAATTTAGATTACAGTAAGCTTTTTAAGCCTTCAATTCAGTAATGCATGCATAGGCTGATATCTATACTGTTTTTGATAAAGTAATGAATGTTCAGCATCGTATGTATCAAACTGAGGGAAATAAGGGAAATTTTAACCCAAGTTCAAAAAACAACACACCCATTCTCCAAAGAATCATGGATATAATGGATCATAAGTTAAAAAATCTAGATTTGGATCTATTTCGTGTTCTAAAGTTATTTGATGTAAAAACTAAAACTTTTCTTCTAAGGTGGATTCGATGCATGCATACTCGATAGTTTTCCTTAGAAAATTCATTCTTAATATGGGATTCAATCTTTTTAGAATACTTAGAATCTCCTTATAGCCGCAATAAGGGTTAATTTGGATTTATTGATGCATTTTGTTTGGCCATGTTCATTTATATGAGGAGTCTAGTGTTAAGTCGGGAATCCGGGTCTTAAATATTGCAAATTTATCAAAAATACCCATCTCTAGAAGGAACTTATCTAGAAGAGCTTATTACAGTGGCTTGGTCAATTTGTTAAGCTCTTAGAAACCAGACTACTACAGAAACAAACTGGTATTAAGAGTCTACAAAATCAAAGAAACTTCATTTCCTTTCTAAAGAAGCTCTAAGTAATGAGTTTAAAAAAACAGAAGAAAAAAATAAAAAATAGAGACAAATTCAAGTAAAAATAGTGGTAATTTAGGAGAAACAGTTCAAAGAAGATGAACAAAGTTCACCTGTAATCAGGAAAGCTTCTGATAAAATTCCAGCACCAACTCACTACAATAACAATTTGATAGAGACCAATGCCTCAAGCAATCACTAGCAAGAGTCAGAAAAGATCTCATCCATTAATAGGCATGAATGGACAGAAGTTGAAAGATTGCTAACAAAAAGCATTGCCCTGAATGAGTAAGTTTATTCATATAATGCAGGAACACATAATCTAAAAATCTTACAGTTCAAGCCTTAAAGATTCTCCAGACAAAGATTAATTGATATTATCATTTATTAGTTGAACATTCAATATTTAGAATTATTCATGTCTGTCTCCTTTAAAAAGGATCATTGTAGGCGATACTTCCCTAAGCATAATTTCAATGCCTTTGAGATGGAATTTTAGCATACTGAAGAATAGCTAGTTCACTACTTACCCCTCAGGATTAGAAACCAACATTAAAGGAACCAAAGAATACAAAAAAATATGAGAGTAGCATATTGGACATTAGACATTCTTTTTATCACATTTTGCCACCGAATAAAGCTTTTAAGAAGAATATTACCTAATAATTGGCTGATGTTTGGATTTAAGGTTTGCGCCCTTGGATTTCCATATCTTTTGTTTCTTTAAATTGAGAAGGATGCTTAACAAGATCACTTAAAACAAATTTATGGCAACTGCAGAGGATAATATAGATTGTATAAGCTAACTGGAGATATTCAAGAACTTAGCAAAGATATCATCCTGATTGATGAGTGACATAGAGCAATACATTACTAATACATTACTAAACATTTATATAATAATTAAATGGAATAAACAATCATTCTACTAAGAACTAATAGCAGCTGGCATGAACAAGTTATTAACTGCCATTCTCTAACGAGCAGTGATAAGCATTAACCAAGACCCAACCAGAACTACCCATTTTCTCTTTAAAAGTTTCTCCACAAAAGCAGCATGATTGACCTACTTTAGAAAAAGGAACCTAGAGATTAAAAGTCTCTATTTAGTCATGCTAGCTTTCATCTGTATCAATCCAAGATGCTTGAGAGAGAAGAAAAGCTCTATTATTTTGTTTTTTAGGAAGTAAAGACTTTTGGATTTGCTTTGATTGACGCTTAACTTTAAGCTTTTTATGCTCATATTTTCGTAAACTTTCATGAAAGTGATATTATAAATGGGAATTATACTCAACTAATGTGGAAAATGAAATGGCACACTTGGCACATGAATAATTTTGGTTGCATTTTCTAATTTTTCTAATGGCTTCATAAACTTCTTAGTCTTCCTAATGATAGTTAACTCTTGGTCTTTTTCTTGATTTTCCTTCTTCAACATTGGTATTAAGATATTTTTTATCTTCTATTTCTTATGAGGTTTAATGGGATGAAGGGGCTGTTTTTTCTGAGTAATAATTTGATGAATGCTTAGGAGTATGAGCATGAAAACTATTTAAAAGCTACTGTGATGAATACGATTTGAAAGTATAATCAATATCAACTCTACATATTTAGAAAATGATCTTTCTCATTTCCTGGAGATAGTTTAGTGGTACCAAATCATACCATGATTGTCTCAACAGTTTTAGCACTTCTATTTCCTGTTTATTCTTTTCTTCCCTTGCTTTGATAAAGTTTTGGACATAAATTGGTACTATTACACTTAATAGTGGTATTCTGAAGGTCTCCATTCGTAATAAACCATTGATTAATTGGAGATATTTATCTCTTTGCTGATAACCTTGTAAACAGAAGAAATTTGCATGGATCATCCATATTACTTCTTTTTCCACCCCCCATAGGCTGGTATGGCTAAGGTAGGTTAGGAAATGAGTCGGATTCAAGGTTTAAGGATCAGCAATAGCTTTTTATATGCTTTGCATCACTGAATTCATCTTTAGAAATTAATTAATTATTAGAGATTAAAACGTTAATCTCAATTTATAAAAGAATACTTATTTCAGTTAAAGTATATTTTAAATTAGTCAATAATTGAGGAATGAATAATCACTCGTACTGATCATAGATGCTCCTTAGTAACTGAGCCTGGAATAGTCTTGGTGACCCAGTAGCTACCCTTGCCATGTTCTTCAGCAAAAATAGCATTCTATCAAAAAGTTTGAATTGAGTATTGTTAATGAATCCAATTTTAAGGATTCCCTCAGTAAAAGTAATAACCATAATTTCATATTCTTTCTAGTCAATGTACTTGATATGTTTAATTTCCTTCATGGTGATTTTAATCAGATTTTCTTCAAAAGTGAGACTTCGATATATTTCCAGGATTTCAGTTAAAACTGCATATCCACTTTCCATTTTAGCTTCCTCACTGGAGTTCAGCACGAAGGAAATTTAGAAGATCCAGCCTTATTCTTCTTTTCTCTTTCTCTTGAAACTATCCTTGATTTAGGTTTCTTCACTTAACTTTTAGCAGAGTCTTCGATTTTTATAGATAATCATATCAGTCATTCGTTGGTACTATTGTTCACTGTATTCCTTATTCTTTATATCTTCTGACTCTTCTGTTGTGGGTGTAATTTCAAATTATTCTAGGTATGGCTTCATTTTGGCGATTTATTTGCATAGAGCAGTCTTAGTATAAATTAGATGATCTTATTCACGCTCAAAACCACTCTTTTTAGCTTTTAGAGAATGTTTCTTATGTGAGAGATCCCTTTAATTGGGAATCTTTTTGCTCGTAGTTTTTTCTTCCTTTTTTTGTTTAAAGTTAGGATCTAGTTTCTTTACTTCATCAAATCTGGAATGAATAAGTTCAATGTTCTGTTCCACATTCATTTCAAATAATCCAATACAGCTGAATAATAATTCTGACAAATTAATATGATGATATTTTAGTTATAGTCTCAAGGGTTGTATTTAAATAGATCATCCATTTTCTTGATAAGCATTTACAGTTTATTAACTTCTGATAAAGCCTCACTTTCAATAATACTGATTGGAATTTTCCAATTCTTTTTACTTATTTTATCCTCATCATTAAGCACATTCCAAACTAAGTGCTGATAAAGAAGTTTCTATCCAGATTCTACCTCTCTCAAATCCTCTTATTATACCTTAAATCGACTTTTAAGGAAGCCTAACTCTAACATAAAAGTCTAATTTTGTAATTTCATTTTTTCTAATAGAAATAAAACCTTTTTATGAATTTTGATTTCATGTATATCTAGCTTTTCCTTAGCTTAGATAGTTTTCTATGATAACTATTTTAAGAAATCTTCCACTTTTTTCTCTTCAGATTCCATATACTTTAATAAGTTGGTTTAAATTGATTCAAGAGTACTCAATTACTAGTCAAGATTCTTTTTTATTATCTAAATATCTGTTGTCAAGAAGTTTGTGGATTTTTCTACTGGCCAGAGTCTGTGGAGCCGATGGGAATTGTTTAGATAGACACAGCTAGCACATAGTAACCTTTTTTCAGTCTAACAGTAGAGTGAGAGTGGGCTATTATGTTTTAGGCACCTTAGTGGAGATTAGCTCTTAATAATGATAGTATATGTATCTATTAGTTCACATGAATGTTATCTATTTTTCTTCATTTTTTGAAAGAGTTTCTATCCTAAGAAGAAACCATGAGTTTCTGTGTGTTTTTTTGTGGAGGGAGATTTGCTTTTAACTATTGATTTCCTGGACCTCTGTGAATCCATAGTTTTTCTCATTTTATCGTTAACCTTAGTTATAGATATACTAAGCAAATTAACTTATCAGCTTCTGAATATTATTCACTTCATATATATAGGATTGTTTCCCTTAATCACTATTCATTTGGAATAATCAATCATCTCAACCACAGTCATCATTAATTCTTCATCAAAATCTTCGAAAATGTTGAGCATAAAATGCATCATTATTTCCTTAGGATCCATCACTTTCTTACACATAACTCTCACTTCACTTACATCAGCATTTTCAAATTCAGCCTCAACAATCATTGAGCTATCATAACCGGGAAACTCATATTTAGACTTATGTCCACAGAACCATGTTTATTGGGCTAAAATTTATTCAGTTTCATTGTTAACGTAAAAAACCTATGTTTAATTTGGTTTTCCAGCCTCAAAATCATAGGTTCTCCACATTGAAGTAGCTCCCATATATTTTTGATCAATTAAATATAATTGCTTATCCTCAAAATTAAAATTAGCCTCTCTAGTATATCCAATTGAAGTATCAAGAACATAATTATTATTGATGACTGAATCTTCTGGTTTAGTCCGATCAGTATCACATACCAACATATATTCATTAGGTTTGGTTTACCACATAGTTTTCAAAGCACATTGTACTTTAGAAATTCCATATGGTTCTCCAATACAGTTCTTAAATGTATATTTCTTGAGTTAACCCTCTTAATTATCTCTGAGGCCATAAACATAAAATTCCCAGTTTTAATCATGTCTCCCCTTAAACCAAGCAAATTGTGAGTGACTATTAGTTTTTCTTACTAAATACTAGTAACTCCAATCTTCTTCAGTAAAGAATACATGAAGTGGTTTAGAATCTTTTTCCAGAGGATATTCATAATAGCTGAGCTTAAAACGACTATCATTGTATCTTCCATTCTCTCTAATACATAACAAATGAGAATCTGAAAAAGTATGAATAAAAGATTGATCAGTTTCTTAATTCATGAACATAAAAGGAACTCTTTTAAATTCATGACTTTCTAAATCTAAAAGTAGAATGGAATTTTCTCTAGTTTCAAGCATAATACATTATTTTTCTGACATCATACCAAATGCATCCATAGGTTTTTCAAATGTCTTAGTAAATAAGATTTTCCCTGCCTCATCTATGTGGGTTACACAATCTTGCTTGAACCCACGCATTCCTAAAAAGACATAGGTATTATTGAGAGCTGGATAGAAGTTTAAAATTTTATGGAAGTTTTTTTCCAGTTTGATTTTTTTTTCATTAACTAGCAGCATGCGCTGGATAATATTTAAAGAATAAATTATGATATGTTGGAATTAATTTATACATAAGCTAAAATGAAAGAAATGAAAGTCAATTTCAGTACTAGAAGCTTAGGTAAATAAATTCAAGAAAAAATAATGATATTTGATTATCAATAGTGCTTTATATTAAATAAAAGTATTAGATAAATGGAACGGCAAGGAGAATTAGAATTCAATTATGATGACTATGCAGAAGATTTCCATGAGGAATCAAGGAGGCATGATGTGAATCTACAAACAACACCTCCCAAAAAATCACCTCCTAAACAGTAAAAATCACCTAGAAAGGAATAGCAACTACCAGAAATACCTAAAACTCAACATAAGACAACTGTCAACAATCGATAGAAAATGATTGAACAGAATATTAAACTTAAAACTCAAATATATGAACTAGCCAAGCAAATGGATTCAATAATGTCAAAGGAAAAAAAACCGAAAAAATATGGAATCAATGCAGATGAAGAAGAAGATGAAACCATCAAAGCCAAAAAATTATAACTTAAAAAGCAACAAATTGAAATTATGCAACTGAAAAACAAGATATTCTTGGCTAAAAGACAACTTGAACATGTCTATGATAGTCGAGGCATTCAAAGTAAAGAAGATTAACTCAAAGCTTTACAGAAAGAACTTCAAACATTACAAGATGAAAAGGATGCCTTGGTGAAGGTGAAAAAAGAACAAAGTAAAGCATTAAAACTCATTAGGAATGATCATGAATATGAAGAGAAAATAGAGAAACTTAAGGAACAATTAAGCAAAATCAAAGAAGAATGTAAAAATTTATCAGCCAAATTACAAAGCAATGAAAAAATTTTGAAAAAAAATCATTAGATGTACATTACTAAGCAATCAAGAATTAAGGAAATGGAACAGAAAATCAAAGAAAATAAAGAAAAGGCCAAGAAGGATACTAACAACCATGTAGTCACTGTAGATATGATCACATAAATAGAAGAACAAATCAATGAACTTTAAAAATAAAAGAGGGAATCTTAAAGGAATTGGAATGACAAGATCCACAACATCGAATCAGAGCTCCAACAAAGGAGAGTAGAAGAAGAAAAGAAACTATTGATCTTAAAAGAAAAAGAGAAAGAATTGAAACTAAATGAAATCAGAATCAAAGAGCTGAAAAAACTCATAAAACATCACCACGGAGAGTTAAACACCCTCAAGAAGCAAAGCCAAGAGCATGACATGAAATAATTTAGACATAAGAGGAATATTAAATACCTGGATAAATGATATAATCACACATAAATTGATGATATAGTTGATAACAACCCTTACAATACTGACTTACTGGGTAACAACAACTGAAGGATTCAATGGATTCCAATTTGATTTGAATACATCTCTGGAGTACGCACCAGGCCGAACATTAGCTAACACTCAGTGCAGTATCATTGAATTAAGAATGGAAATGGGAAGCACCACTCGTATTAATTCTTGCAATAGTAGTCAACAATGCCTTTTAGTATATGAACACTAATGACTTAGGAATTTCAAGATGAAACTAAACTTTCATATAAGGGAATCAATTCAAATCTTAAAGAGTATACTTTATCAGGCGTCTACTTTAATAAAAATTTCTATACAAAGTAATATAACATTACAAATCTGGAAATCATTCTTAACTTTGCTCATCCTAGCCTCTCTGAAGAAACCTGGGTCATCATACCTATTATCACAAATAATATCAATATTTCATTATCCTCAAACCTTTTAGAAGCTCAGGTGGGTTAATCAATCTTTAATATTAGAGCAGAGACATTTTCCAATTAAAATATCTCATAAACTATTACCAATAGCTTCTAAGACTTTAGAAACTTTCTTTAATCATAAAATGGTAGTGCTAATATCAAGGCTTTCAATTTCCTCAACCTTAGGGATTTCGACAATTTTTATCAACTGCAAGGCTTCAAAGATGGATTTACTATAAATTATTTGATTACAACCCATTACTTCCTGTACAATCAGACTAATCTAAACACAGTTCAATCAGGAGATAATTTAGGTTTGCAACAGCAACCTATTGATTACAGCAGTGCTGGCCGAGTGTGTTATGGGGGTCCATAAATTGTACATCTAGGTGATATATATAGTTTCGTTCGAATATTCTCAATAATCTTCAGTTGTGGGTTTCTTGGTTCTCAATATTGCTGTATTGGATTTATGTGATGGTTCCATTGGAAAATGCTGCTAATTGTTATGATTAGCATTTTGATGAGAACAGCTATACCTGTTGGGGATTTTATTCTCTTCACTATCTCCATCATGATTATTACTTCCCAAAGATGCTGAGAACCTCTATCATTATGGTCAATTTCACCACTCATACATTTACTATCAGCTTAATTTACAGTTTGCATGGATCTAATGGTATTAATTGGACAGTAGCTGGATGGAGTGGGGTAGTTGCAGCTGTATGTTCCTTTCCATTGCCTTTTTTACTTGGTGGTGTTTTTCTCCAACCACTATATAGGCATACCTTAGCAAAATTATAATTATAAAGAGCTCAACAGTGTCAATAAAGTAGTAATGAATCTGAAGGTAAGGATGGGATTGATGACCTAGAATAATTGCTTTATGGTTATTCTTTTTGGTTTTATTTTGTTTCTTTTGGGATATTTTTGGTGTCTAGTATCTTCTCCATTGTACTTATGAACAACCTCACTCTATTTTAACAATTTATACATTTATAGTGGTAAATATGGTCTCTATATAGGTTATTTTCAGTGATGCTTGCTTTTGTTTTGGATAATTTGATATTGGATGTGATTGGTACACTCTTATTTGGTCCCAACCCCAACCCCAACCCCAACCCCAACCCCAACCCCAACCCCAACCCCAACCCCTATCGGCAATTAAAATATGAATGATACACTCTATCATTTTATTATATTATTAAAACATGAGCTAAGAGTTACAATAGAACAGTATTGGACAATTAAATATTATGAGTGAACAATTAACTCATTATCTCCATGACTGGAATCTTGATGATACCTTCAGTGAAAAAAAATCATCTAAATTCAACCCTATAAGATGCTCTAATACTTCAATGGAAAAGCCAATTAAGCATTAAAGAAAATCTTCACTATGTAAAATATAACTTCCATGCATTATTGAAGTTAGAAACAAAAAGAAATCAGTAAAAAAAAGTAAAAGCCTGAACAATCTAATCCTTAAGAAAATCAAAGAGGCAAATCAAGAAAAAATTAAAGAAAGAGATTTAAGATTTAAGGAAATGATGTAACTCAAGCATATCATGGAAGTAGAAATTAACTCTTTAAGGAAAAAAATCCTTAATGTTCAATTCGAAAATTCTAAAAAATAAACCAATAAACTTATCAAAAATCAAAAATCTAGTAGTTTACAGATGGGAACTATTGCTAAAAGCAAGTTAAATCTCAAATTAAGAAGAAATAGAAATAGAGATGATCTAATATGATTATATTTTTGACTAAAACAAAATTCCATTAATAGAATCACCTGGATATCAAATAGTCAAAAAATTTTTCCTTAATTGAATGAAATTTGCTTCCTCCATCTTTCTTCTTCACTTTCATCATTTCCACATATTCACACTACTAATTTTTAAGTGATTAACTTTGAATCTATTCTAGAAACTCAAAATTGATCTAGTGAGTACCCTCATAACTCAACAGACACTATTGATCTGCACACTAAAGGAAAAGATAATAGGTTCCTTTCATGGTAAAATCAAAATAAATATTATCGCCATGATTTTTACCTTTGACCTGACCCATGAATTTTAATACCTTTGGTTAAATTTACTTATAAAGCAACATAGATGCTTCTATTCCATCGTTACAATGTAGACTGATAGTTCCTGAGGTAGAAAGGCGTGCTTCAATACCATAAACACTCTTACATGTGGGTTTAGTATTGATTAGGAAGTAAGTCCAGTAAGAACAAGACCTTTTACTAATCAGAATGAACTTATTGAATAGTTCATTAAACTTATGTTCTTTCATCCATAGATTTTCATGACTAGTTCTCAGCTTGATAACATTTGATCCTTCCTTCGTAGCTTCTAGTTTACAAACATCACAAATCTTATTTTCAGTTTCATTTGGTTTAGCTGCTAGAGCTTTCACAACATTATGTTTTTTTACTTTATATTAAACTTCTTTTAAAGCTTTTTTATTATTTTTTAGATCCATAACTCTCATTCCACTAATCATTCTTAATAAGCATTCCATACTTAAATCTGAGACATTAGCATTGAAAATACTCACTGCAGCTTATTTGATAGATTCTTCAATGCAAAATAGCACATTAATCTCTGAAGAATATTCACATAGGAAACATCTCCAAATTCCCTTACAAAATAACCATATTCCTATTTATTATTTCTGTTGATTAATAGGTTCGATAATTCTCTGTATAATCCAAGGATCAACTGATCCTAAAATGCTGATAGCCTGTTGAATCATACTTAATTATGGTCCATAGGAAGGAATTTATACTTTTATAAATTACTTAAGGATTCCAGGGTCATATTTATCGAGTTAACTTAGATATTAAGCGCCTAAACTAAATAAGTAAGAAAGTATTGGTGCTCTTTCATAATTCTCTATAACTTTATCAATGTTAATTTAGGTCGGAACTTCGGTTTTGGTGATTCCAAGACTCTATTCACCAGGTCTAAACTTAAAAGAAGTTTCTCCTTCTTGAAAGTTGGTTTGGTTATTTACATCATATCCAATTCTTTGACTAGTCATTGGATTAAAAGGTGATTTATTCCAGTTTGAAGCTTTTAACATTTTGGAGTTTTTAGTAGAATTGTTTCTGTGAGCTAAATTTTAAATAAATTATTTTTTTTTCTAGTTATTTCCATCTAATTATTCGTGCTGATGTTGATTGTTCTGTTCTAACTCCAGTTTTTTAGATTGATGTTGACCAATTTCGAGCTTTTTTTAACAATTGGAGACTTGCTTGACTTCTTAATTTGTATCATTGCTTTGCTGAAGAAGATCATGCTCATTCTTTCCAAGATTCAACCTTGACATTTTGGCACTATAATCTAGTCTCTTGATAAAATCTTAGTCATACTCTGTTTCCTGCTCATCCCTTTCGTGGTACATCCTCTAATAGTCCTACAAACTATTGTAACCATTGTTAATATTGGGTACTGGTTTATTTATTTCTGCTTTTTTCTTTTGTATGGATTGGTTTTGTCGGTTTTTTAATGATTAAGGTTCATTGATAGGTAATTATGATTACCTTCGAGAGGTTTATTTAGGATTTTATTATATTTTAGAGTGTCTCCATTGTTTTTCTTGTCTCGTTGCTTGACTGTGCAACTTATTGGTATTTAAATCTTTCTTCATTTTATTCTTAGTTTTAAGGCATGTTTCCCTTGAAAAAGTTGACTTTTCTTGGTTTTTCCTATGAAAGTCTTTTCCTTTATCTGTAGTTGGGTCAGACTTTTCTTTGAGAATCTTTTCAGAATTAAAGACAGAATTTTACGAATTTTTTTTTTATTTCCCTAAATAATTATGAGCTTCATTATCTAAAACTGGATTTTCATGTGTTTTTTTACTTAAATCTTTGATTTTAATAGTCTCAGTACTGTTATTTTCTTGTTGCATATTGTCTTCACCTAGGAAATATCTTTTTGATTCTTTATGCTTGATTTTAGGATTATTCCTTGGTTTCTGCTGACTTTTTTGATTGGGTAATTGCTGATTCTGATGTGAGTGTGGTATTGCATAGACTGAAGACTGCCTATCCTTTTATGGAGTTTGTTTTTTTTCATCAATTAAAGATGTAGGGTCTTTTTATTTTGTGTTGTATCTGTGTTATTTTTTTGTTTTTTTCTTGGAAGATGGTTTATGAGGATTAAAGGCCTAAAACCTGAGCTATGAGTTGATAGATTATTGATTTGTATTTTCTGCTAATTCATTGATATGTTAATTGATCTTGATTTTGTTGTTAAGGCTTTTACGAGCTGTCTTGGTTGAAGCTTTTTGAATAAATTCATAGAGTTTATCATCATCTAAAGGAGCATATTGATTAGCTTTGTTTTCATGCTCACCAATAAATTCAGATACTCCATCATTGTACATAAGACCTACCTTATTATTTCTGAGTTGCTTATCTTTTTGTGCAATAGGCATTAGTTTATTTCCTGAGATATTTTACCTTGTTCTATTGAGTTAACGGTTGCATTGTTGGCTTTTAATATATTTTGCTACTCTTTCCTTTGGATCCAGTTGTCTTCTATCTAATTTTCTTCCCCTAGTACCTGCTTACTGCTTTATATTAAGATTTTCCAATTATTTACCAATCATTGGGCAATTTATGTATAAGTCTTTGATATTTTCCTTTTCATAAAGAGGATTGTTCTGAATTTTGTATTTTGATCTTGATAAATTGCATTAATTATGCTGTGTCACTGGAGTCTTTTGTATTCTACCTCTTTTTTTTACTACCTAATTAAACCCTCCAAGGATAACATTCTGAGTTCGACAACTTGTTTCCTTCTTGTCAAAATCATAGCTAATTACATAGAGACTATCTTCATGGTTATGATGAGATATATTGAGCTACCCATGCCCATTTTGATGCATTGAAGTGAATCTAGAGTTGGAAGGTGAGCCTTTAGAATCTTATGGGATGGGTAAGGCTGGTAAAAATGGTTCTTAGGGAGTATCAAGTGATATTTCCATGAGTTTATAATATTAGAAAGCTGAAGGAATATCGTTCTAACAATAAAGTAACATGTAGTTAATCATTCAATGCTGAAAGTATCAAACCATGCATCCAATACAGGCTAAATTCTATTTAAGCAGCAACTTCTTGTTCTATTTCGCTGGATGTAGTGTATTGTTGCCAATTAATGGTCATTTTCATCTTCATGGTCTGAACTTGGGAGGTGCAGATTAAATAGCTGTTCTTCAGATGGGGTTAATTCCTTTTTTGGACCACATTGCATAGAAAAGGATGAAAATGAAGAACAACTAAGCTATTTTAGATCAATAGCAAGGGGAGGTAAGAGTTATTCCAATTACCATTGGGTAAAGAATTTATAGGAAAGTATCAAATTTATAAGCATTTATCTTTGTTACTTTTAGGATTTTTATTGATTTTACTATAGTGTTTGCACTAACTCACAGTATTGTTTAGCGAGTAAATTTATTTATAGTCTTTCTCTCATTCTTTTTCTCCCACCACTGAGGTTCAGAATCTCCAAGTAACTATTCAAGGGACGATATTTTTCCCCTATTGAAATCCAATAATGTTGATTAACCTTTCTGACTACAATAGTCAACTTTGATATAACTTTCTTGAGGGTAGCAGATCCATGTTTTATTTCCTTCAATAATCTTAATTCCCACTCTTTTACAAAACTTACTAATTATTACTCAGTCTAAACTCTAATTTTTAGTAGTTGGGAGGAAAGATAAATTTTTTTTAGCAAATCTTAGTTCCATGAGAGAGAATAAATGCTATCAAAGCTATAGGGTCTCATATGGTCAAGACTATTTACCTCAGACTTATTATCGATTAAAATAGGCCAATAATTAGCATCCAATGGAATTTAAGAAAACCATGGATTCCCTATTAATCCAATCAAAAACTAGTTTTCTAGCATTTTAGACCAGCTGTTTGTTTAGGGATCAAAGCATACTTCCACCAAGGCTGATGATAGATCCACTTGAAGTGGCTGGGGCTTTGCTTCATCCCAATAACTAATTGTTGATGTTGTTGAGTTGAGCTATTCAGGAAGAATCCCTGAATTGGTCTTAGTAGATGAATAAGGAACGGTCTTATTGACTCTAAGAGAGTGTTTCCGATTATTTTTTTTCATCTTGATTATCCTTGGCTTGATAATAATTTATATTCTTCAATCAACATTGAATCTATTTCTTTTATATCAATAAAAATATGCTAGAATACTTGATGATTGTTTACTCATAGGATCAATGCTGTGGTCTTTTAATTTCAAAAGTAATAACTGTTCGTCCTATTTGTACAGCTTGCTTAATTCTTGTGATTTAGAGAGACATATCTTCTTCTTTGACCAGGGTACCAAATTTGGATTTATTGTCAAAAATATAAAACTCATTATCAATACATTCGAGCCGGGCATGACTACGGGAAACAGAAATATCGTTAATACGAATTTAACATTCATGACTTCTTCCAATTTTAATTCCTTGCTTAGGTAGATTTTGTACTACCATAACACTCTTACTTTTTTAAGAAATGCCTTCAAGAACAATATAAGTTCCTTGTGGTTTTTAGATAGGCATCAGTTCATAAATGTTATCAAATTTCTTGACATATCGAGGAAATTCCCACTTACAGAGTTAACAAACAAATTTCTCAAAATTATAATGAAGAGTTCCACCAGTAACCTATTTTTTAACTTTAGATTGAATCCATTGTTAAAGGCATTTAAAATGAACGAGACCAGTGTAGCCAGAACATTTACATGGACTGATAAGGAAGTTATCTGGATCATTACCTTAAATTTGTAAGCAATATTTGCATTAACTTTCCTTATCAATCTAAAGAGTGCCTATATCAAGGGTATTAGAGCTAGAAAATCCTAAATTAGCCAGTTCTATTGCTTCTTTTGCATTATTATTCATATTTCGCATTAGGCTAATTTGGTACTAGACTCTACCTAGTCTGATTTTTTGGCCTACTCCTAATCTATAGCCTTTATTTTCATTATTATTAGTCTTAAGTGACCGCACAATAATATAGATATCTTATTCTTTTTCATATTGGGTGATTTCTTCTTAATTTTCTTCTGTGGTAGGGATTTAGTCTATTGGAGAACTCAAATCCTTGAATTTAGAGGAATTATGGAAGTATATATAAAATTTCTTACCTACAGTTTGGATTTCGAAGCATCCCAATAGTTGAAGGTTCTCCACTGGTTTGTAATTGATGAAGTTTTTTTCTTTAATGTAGACATCAGATGCTAAATAAAAGGTTATTGTACTTGTGTTGTTTCTATAGAGAAATAACTCTTTAGATGATAGTGAAATATCAAAAACTGCTTGCTTCATGCTCTTACTAAGTTCATAGTCAAAGAGAGCATGAGAATCCTTTTCCCAGGTGACTGTTTTGATATGGAGAGTTGGCTCTACCTTGAGTTCCTGTTATGGTTGAAGTTATTGTTTATTCATTGATGGGAAACTATAATTTTATTATAATACTTAGCTTATACATCACACCTTCAAATATATATTCAAATCAGCTATCGAAATTTTTACATAAGTTAACACTCAAAAATTCAGTTAATTCTAATAAGATATTATAGGTTAAATCTTAATTAACTATATTGATTGAGTTCATTAAGAACTTCTGCTTTTTAAGGTTTATATTGGATTAATTTTATAGCAATAACTACTGATATAATTATCTTTGAGGGAATGTGGCAAATATCTATTAGGATGTTGAGTTCTCATCTGACTATGAAACCTTTGTACAATTTTGGGATTCTGGATAGAATAGCCAATAGGAATAAAAATAAGGCTAAAGAAAATGTTAAGGATGAAATTAACTATTTAGCTAATAAACCATCATTTACTTTAATGGATTATCGTGAGAGATTGAATGATCAATTAAGCAAAATTCGAAAAAGTACAATAGCTCAATATTAATATAGGTATTAGAGGAAAGTTTTCAACAGATGCAGTTGAACAAGAGAACAAAATATTGGAGGAAAAAAAAATCTTGAATGCTTTATTCTAAGAGGAACTAGTTGGTGAAGTATCAATCAAAAAACAACAAAAAAAATAAATAGCATTGATAACTCGGGAATCAGCTTCCCAAATCAATTAAATACTCAAAAAATACTAAAAATATACCAAAATGCATAAACTACTTCGACATATGAAGGAAAACAATTAACCCTTACCTGATGATATGGATGAACTCCAAAGTGCCTATATCAGATCAGGTCTATAGTTTGAGGGGAAAAAGAATAAATATATGAAGTACACCAAGAGATCAGAAGACAACAACTCAGATATGCTAAATTTGGTACTATGTGATTTGTTCAATTCATTCCTAATCCCAACTAACTATTGTATATTTTATCTTTCATATTTGATCAATTTATTCTTCAGTAATGTGTTTTTCCATGATTTTTGCTTCTAAACTAGGTATGGATTCATCTTAATCTTCATCTTTAGGTGGTGGTGATTTTTTGATAGTATCATCATCTTCCTTATCCTCTTACTTAATTGTGTTGTTCTTTAACTTCCTTTCTTCCTTTTTTTTCTGTATTTCTTAGTTCATTTTTTCATTATATTTTTATTTGTTGATGATGTACTTGGCTTTTATCTTATAATGCTGAATTAGTATTTATTTCATTTCTTCAAGGACATCTCCTTGGATTTGAGTTGTATCTGCATCCAGACTGGAAGCAGAACAAGCAAACTTTTTACTACAGTTTTTAGCAACTTCTTTACTATCCAATTCTAAATTTATGTACTTAATTACAGAAATTACTCAAACCAGTAATAGTTGTTGTAAATTTTTTTTTGGCCCGTTGTTTTACATCTAAAACAATGTATTTTTAACGAACTAATTTTTACTTCTTTTCTATTGGCTTGGAGTCAATTAGCTCATTTATAGAATGCTCATTAAATTCGGGATGATATTTCGATACTTTAGTTGGAGCCAATGAGTATAAAAATTTTATACACTATTGAACTTTCTTCCCATAACGACAGAATTCAAAAGGTAATAGACAAACTTCTTTAGGAAATAACTACCTGGGCAATAAGATACTTTTTTGGGATCTTTTTTAAGAGCATCAGGATGTGATTTGTTCTATTAAGAAGGCTTTTTTTCTACCTCTTTTTGTATCGGTTGTTCTTCTGTTGTTTATTATTTTTCTGTATGCTTTTGGTCTTTTTTCTTCCGCCCCATCTTAACTCTATATATCAAAGATTTAAATTTTATAGCATTAGCATCATTATGAATCAGATTATCTGTATTTCTGGTGATTTCTATTCTTTTAAGCCCTTACCATCATATTTTTCCTAAGGCTGCTCAATCCCTGTTAATAATCATGATGTCTATGCTATTACTCATTTTGATCATGGTGCCTATGAGGTTTTCTTAGCTACTAGAGCTTATGAGCATTATTTCTCATTTGTTCCATTCTTCTTCTCTGATCCTCATAGTCTAACTGATATTGAGTTCTATATTTCTTACTATATTTTCCATAGTCTGGCTTCAAATTCCCTTACTCATCTTAATTCAAAATTGGTCCAAGGCGTGTCTTGAGGTATTATTGATATACCTTTGATTGTTTAGATCCCTTCTTAGTTGATTATGATTCTTAACTTGAAGATGAATAGGAGCTACTCCTGCTTCTTGATCTTTTTCTTCGATGACTTTTCTTGTGCTTCTTATGTTTTTGATGTTTTTTTGATCTCGACCGATCCTTTTCTTATAGAAGAGGGAGATAATCTTGTTCAACTTAATTAATGATATTTTTCATTTAGGTTGGATTAGACATAATATTTTCCCTTTTTTTGATTTCTGCCTTCATAATTTCATACATTGGATCCTCATGTAGTAGAGTAAAATCTTCACATTTTTTGTTAGTAGGCTATTCTTGGAAAATTTGTTTGATATCCTTTTTATTAGGATGCTTTTTACCAGTTAAGTATTCTTAATTAGTTTTTTGCTGTTGTACTTTATTTCCCCAATCATACATCCAATCCATTCTTTCTAAATGAGATCTAGGAATTAGTCCTGCTTGGACTTGTATTCTTTTCAATTATTAATTGTGTTCTTGTTATTGTAATTTCTTTAATTTTTCCTTATAACGTTTATTGATTTCTTTTTGCTGCTATTGTGCCTACCAGACTTTCTGGATGTTTTTTAAGGATCCAGGATGCCATACTTTTTTATTTAAATAATCTAGTCCCATTTTCTTTTTAAAAAATTATAAGAGTATTAAATATCAATGAAGTTCCTATGAAGATATTCCAACATAGGGATTGTTATCTATTTATGAATTCATTTATTCTTTCCATGCCCTCTTGTACAATTCAAACAGGAAATATAAATTAAATATGGCTGCCCAGACAGAATTTATCAAGAGAGGAATAAATTAATTATTAGGCTTCTTGATAAATGGGAAGATGATCTCATGAAAGCAGAGTACAAATATCCCACTTAAAACCGTTATTTGTTCCTTAAAATAATTTTTTGAAAAGAAGCTAATATCAGTGAGAATAATTTTCTTTTTACTTGGTAACTGAATCCAGATAATATTTATCCAAATGCCCACTAATAAGAACTTGAATAATTTCTATTCAACACCAATCAAGAGAGGCAGTAAATTGATGATATTCACCAAAATAGCACAGTTTAGAAGTGAGTTTTTGATACCCATAGTAATCAATAATAGAGTAAGGTAGGGTGTGATAGCCTTTTCATGAACATGAAAACCACACATGAAAAATATCATCCCACCAATAAAAACATGAAGAGGGAAGTTGTTTTGACGATAAATCAGATAAAACAAGGGAATAAGAACCACTAAAGTCATTACCAGAGTAATTGAAGGACCAATATCAGGGAGAATTTTAAGACTGGATGGACCTTAGGTAGGACTTAACAGAGAAATACTAGCAACTTTTAAGGTGATTTGAGCAAGAATCTTATCTATGAAGAGATAGATAGACCATATATTGGGAGCCCAATAATCATGAACTAATCCTCTTTGAAAGGGAAATAATCGATGTAGAATTTGACAAACTTGGTTCCATCCACCAATCATAATCAATGGTCCAAAACTCATAACAAAAGGGATTAAAGTGATTCCTCCAACTTTCATTAATTTAAGGAAATATTGTTATTTTTCACCACGTTTAGAAAAGACATACCATCTAAGAATATACACAAAGTAGACAGGTGCACTATATAGGTAAATATGCTTCATATTGATAAGGGTTGAGAATATTAAAGCACCTAGTAGTGGCTTATTGTTATGAATAGCCCAGACACTCAGTATTAGGATGCCTTGAAAGAGATAATTGTATTGAAAGTGGATATTGTCAAGGATAATAAAAGGTATCTGGAAGTAAATAACAACAAAGGCTTAAGTTAAACCCAGCCATTTCCAAAGACTAAAAGCATAGATAAATTCAGTAGCTATAACAGATATTCTCTGGAACAAGATAGTTGATTGGAAGTGATCACCAGTAACCAATGGTGAAACAATATTGAGATCTATAAGAGCAGCACATTGAGATAGCAAGTACTAAAAATATGCGAATAATGGAGGATAGTCTAGTGTCCATTGGTTTTAGTCCTAGATTATTCATATATTACATCATAATACCATTATGATAAGGGTTTATTATAGACTATTCTGAGCCAGTTTTGATGTACATCAAAGTCAGTGCTTCTATAGGTTGGTATCAGGAGAAGTTTGATCAAAACTGAAAAGGTTATTACAAGGATGAATCCCTTTAAATTATCCATAATTATAATATTGGTTAATATGAATTACAAACATATCATAAAAGCGCTTTAAAATCCTTTAACCATTTGACATAAAATTCATGTTCATATGTCACTGCAAAGTCTGAACTTTTTATCAGTAATTCGTTGTTAATTCCTAGTTACTCTAAAAATTCTGCAATATTATCTACAAGCTTCTCCTCAAGACTACTAAGTTAGGGTCCAGGATAACCAGCAGTAGACATACGAGTCCTAGATCTTTAAGCTCTTTCCCTTTCATAGTTCTCAATAAAATTACACATGGATAAGTGGCATTCTTCATTTACAACCATATATTAAGCACATAGCCATTTATTGCTATCACGACTTACATATACAGTAACATCAGAATAGTCTTGATCTTACTAAGGTTGATTTGCATCATTTTAGTTCTCTTAGGTCTGATTTTGAGCAATAGGAGTGCGAGCATTAAAAATAATTTTAATTTTATAAGGTTATTCAGTCTTACTTAGTTCAACTTGAGTACCATAGAATTTGATGTTGAATCTTCTTTATTCAACAAACTTAAGGTAGTCCTTGTGTTGGGCTTCTGGTTTATTAGCCTCCTAGTGACTAATTTAGGATTAGAGGAGAGTACTTAGTTTGTTTGCACTTGTTAATGCACTAAGATTTTCACTTGAGGTATATTTAGGCAACATTAGGAGAGCCATTGAATTTTTTTGGATAGTTCTATAGACTGTTCTGCCCAGATATCTTCCAACTTGATTTAACATCTCAATTAAATATTAAGAAGGTAATGTTGAATATAACTAACAATTTCTAAACACCTAATATACTCGATAATAAGTTATACAACGTAGATGGAAAAAAAAACATAATCCTCTATGAATTTACCTGTCAACACTCATATTGATCGATTAGCTGAACTTATTGAGGAACTACAAGATTAAACAGTTCATTTAGAAAAAGATTTACAAATACTGAGAGGATGTATAACTCAGCTATCTTATGTAAATAAAGAAACTGATAAGTAACTCAATTAATACTTGATTGAGAGTATTGCATCAATGAGGCTGAAATGGGAGGACTCTTGGTGGCAGCAGACTCAATAGTTAAAATAACATAAGAAAAAAATCATAAAAATCATGGAAGAACAAGAAGATGTTGAAATTAAGAGAAATGAACTAGAAGAAACAGTTTAAAATATTGAAGAAATGGTTGGTTTCATATGATTATGGATATTATATCATTCATTTTGATAGTTTTAGGCTCTAAGACGGGTCTAAAGGCAGATCTTCTAAAACCCACTGAAGTACTATTTAACACACTTTTTAACACAGGCATTTTCTTCAATGGTGTAATGGTTATAGGATGTGTCTATGCAGGAGTCAAAGCAATGTTGGGTAATATCTACAATAGAATATGCTAAACATTAATCAATATTATACATAGTTTTCGGAGGACTTCATTATCCTGAGGATCACTATCATTAGGAAGGAAGTCATAAAAAGCATCTAACCTTTGCTTAATGGAAGGTCGGTATCTGTTATATCCAAAGTAGACTCTTAGTTGCTAATTCACATAATCCATTGATATTATACTCTGTAAATATTTGTTATTTAATAACAGATATACTTTATGCAATAGATCAATAGCAAACAACACTAAGTACAGCATGACCAGAATGATCAACTACTTCCAGAGGAATTAAATGAATGGAAAAATAAATATGATTACATTAAGGAAAAGTTAGAAAAAATGAAAGTTGATTATAACAAAATGCAGAATTAATGTATTAGTAACAGCAAAAAATATGAAAAACTCCAGAACTAGTATGAAAAAGTAGTAACAGAGAAAAATATCATCCAACAAGAAAGGAACGAACTCCTCAATCAAGTTGTTCGGTAATAAAGCTTTATGGGCAAACTTTTAGAATTAAAACATGACTTAGTATTTTTTATCTTATGCTAAGGTGAATTTTTCAAGCTCCATCAGTGGAATGTAACTATTCCAGTAATATAAAGAGTCAAGTCTGCTCAAACAGACTAAAATGATTAAGATTTTACAGAAGTTAATACTTGAATAATGTGATGTGTTGGTATTGATAGTGCCTAAGGAATCAAGCTTAACAATCATTAGTTGGTACTATTCAGTAAGATATCAGAAGTGGAAGATGGTCAGGGTTAGGAACCAAGAACTCATATTTAATCACCTGGAATATGACTATTTACCAACTCATGCCTATCAGAGAGAGTTTGTTTTAATCCAAGAAGACAACACTCTCCGATACAACCATGTCAGATCCCATATTTAGATCAATGAAAAATAGGAAAGTATAATCTACTAAATTAGTAAATTCTACATTTTTAAGGATTCAGTGTTGGGTGGATGATTGAGATGATATCTAGATAGTCTAAACAAAGTTATTTATACTATTTTAGCTATTTAAATAAATCATTTGACACAATTACTCAGTTAGAATTGTCTATTTCAAGTTTCTCCTCAATGAATTCATATGGATGGGTCTCTCTTCTCTTGTGGTATCTTTTCAGGGCAAAAAAACACATAATCAGGCATATTATGTCAAAAAATCTAATGTAGTGCCTAAATGAATAAAACCAAAAGGGTAATGCTCCTTGATTAGTCATCCTTGCTTCAACAAAGAGAGTTGTAAGGTCAGTCAGGATAGCAGGTAGTATCAACCATTTATTGTCAGTAGGAGGTAGAAACATTCCGAGCATACTCAAAAGTAATGGTAAATAACTACCTCTAATAAAGTTTTTTGGAACTGTAAATGCACTTGAGGGATTCATAAAATTTAAATGTGATAGGATGAGACCAGTTGAAAACAGACATACATTCTTCAAATAATAATATTTGAGACAAGAGTTTATACTTGGTATGAATGCATCATCATTATATTCTACTGAAAGGTAGATTGTAGTGAAATAAAAGGTTGGAATTGTGCTAAAAATTAATATAATTGAGAGTGTCCTAGGTGATGTCTTATTGAGTGTCTCTTTCATGGCTTCAATTTTTTTAGCCATTTAAGATATGACTTTACTACTACGTTTTTGAGCAAAAAAGTTCTTAAGAGTTTTAGAAATCATCTTGGAGTCTGTTTAATTCTGCTACAAAAGCTAATACGATCAGAATTGATAATAATCAACATCTATAAAAATATCTTTGATTACTATAATAAAATAAATAATCCTTATGGAGAAACCAGAGAACTCTAAAACTTTCTTCATTGAGTTACTATCTTCTGATTAGAAGAAACTACTCAATAAGTTCAAATTTATTTTAGCTGCCAAAAAAGTCAATGAACTCAAAAAGCAAATCAAGGAAAAACTTGAAGCCAAAAAAGCACTCAATGCAGACCAGAATATATCTCTCAAGGATGTTGATGATTATGAACTAGATTCAGATGATGAAGTTGAACAGGTGGTTAATGATGGCAAGCTCAAAGTCTATATTCAGCCTGATAAGAAAGAACCAAAAAGCTCCACATCTTTATCACCCTCACAGGCTCCCACTCAAGCTCAATCAGGACAATCAATACCTTCACAGAGCTCTGTTCCGGCAAGCAAGACTTCTGCTATTGATATTCCTATTTTAGATGTGAAAAACCTTTCAGTTGTATCCGCTGACCATCCCAAAGAATGGATTATGAAGATAAAATGTCCTCAAATAAGAAAAACTCCATTAGAATTAGCCATTAAGCCTCATTTAAGTTTTCTAGAGTTTAGTGAACTCGCTGTAGCTGCTTTTGGACTTCCAAAGAATTATAAGGCCCTAATTTTTGATAAAAGTGGGCAAGCCTTCCTATTTAATCTTGACTTGATGAACCTACCTATGCCAAAACTTCCACTTGATGAAGAATACACTTTGATTTTCACTGCTAGTAAATCATCAATTGATAATCCTCCTGTGTTGGGAATGTATACAACATCAAATAAGGTGCCAGTTGAAATTGTATTTGGGAAAGAAAAATTCAATCTTTAAATCGATTTAGAGAATACCTTATCAACTTTGAAGTATTTTATCTTTGAAAAAACTTATATCCATCCTGCCAATCAAATTGTGAAATATGCCAATAATCCCTTGACCAATTAACTAGAAACACTTAAGGCCCTTGGATTAACTGGAAAATGTATCGTTTAGTTACATTTTAAAAATCTGAGCAATGTAGTGGCTGCTTCAACTGTAGATAAATTCTACTACAAAGACATTGATCATATTCATCCTCAAGATATTGAAGCAGTTCGAAACTTTAGGAGTCATTTCATAGTATTACAAAAACATCTCTCAAAAGATGATAAAATCAAGCTACCATGCTTTATTAGATAGCACACTGGAAATTATCCTTTGGCGTTTGCCTTAAAGCTCTTATTCAATGATTGCTTTCTCAGTCAAGTGCATCGAATAGCTTTAGAAGAAGGATTCTATGCTGCAATTTGCCAATATCTGAAGAGTTGTAATCCTCCCAAAGAAATTTAAACTAAAATGGTATTTTCACTCTTAAGAAGTTTTCTCGGATTCTGCCTTGAAGCAATCAGCAAGGTTAATGCAACCAATGTTGAACTAGTAAAAAGATAAAATTTTCTAAAAGTTGATTTTAACTGCTACTTTACACTAAAACCAATCACCAATCCGGCAGAAATGACCTTAGACAATGGAGAAAAAGTGATTGTAGATATGGCATTAATGGATGAACAGATCATGAAAGGAATAACTTATGAAACTCTTAAAGCCCCTAAAAAGTAGCTCATGAAATCCTCAACTGAATTAACCAATAGTTTTGAAACTCTGAAGTTTAATTCTATTAATAATAAATCTATTGATACCTTATTATGGAAGGGAAGCAAAGAAACTGCCTATATCATAGAGCCTCCTAAGAATCAAACAATCTACAACAACTTTGATACTAAAATAGACAATTATGCTGAACTGAAGGTCTTTAAGGCTCTTTAAATCAAAAACAAAACATCTTACTATCTACTTCTCCTCAACAAGGACAATCAATATAGAGTGTATGTTGGGAAGAATAAGGATATCAATAAACCACACAATGTTTTTGATGTCATCACTGGTGATGAAGAAGCTGTCAATCTTGATTTGATGACTGGTGCTGCAAAGACTTAAAACCTTGAAGAAGCAGTTGACCTTAAAGCAATTAAGCCAGTTATAACTCGGGAACCTAAATAAGCTATTGCTGTGTTGTTTGATATATCATCATCTATGGGATGCAACTTCTTTAACTAAAATGATTTAAATAGGATTGGTGCTGTTAAGTCATTTTTTGAGGCTTTTGCCTATCGTACTATTGCTTATAACTTTGAACATGTAGTATCTTTAATTCTCTTCGATAATCAGATTGAAGTCACCTGTGACTTTACTTAGGCCATCTATGATTTTAATCGGTTTGTAGCTAGTGCTAAACCAAGAGGATCAACTAAACTTCATGACTGTATTATCACTGCTGCAAATCAACTCAAAACATTTGGTAAAAAATATCCAGATTGCCACTTGAGAATTTTGGCTTTAACTGATGGTGAAGATACTGCTTCAAGCTCATCAGTTCTAGATGCTGCCAAAGTGGTTATTGATGGTAAAATAGTCATGGACTCCTTTGCAGTTGGAGCCAATTGTACTGGTCTCAAGAATATTACCTTAGCTACTGGAGGAAAGTGTTATCTGACAAGGAATCTTGAAGAAAGTTTGAAATTATTTGAACAAGAAACTGTACTTAGTCTCAGAACCAGAGTCATCGAGGAACCTTTAGAAAAATTACCCATTCATGAATTAATTGAAAAGGCTAATTACAAACCATTTGATTTACCAGATAGTGTACATAAGTTTAAAATGCCAGAAAACAAGGGTCCAAGCACTTCAGTAGGTTAAATGGCAAAGAAACTAGAAAGTACTGAAGAACAACAAAAAATAGCAGGTTCAGGCAGCTTAAAAAGAATTGCTAAATAAATTCAATTGTATGAAAAAAATCCTCACCCCTTTGTTGCTATTTTCCCCTGTTAGAACCTGAACATTTGGAAAATCCTCTTGCTAGGACCTAAATAGACCCCATATGAAAATGGATTATTTTTGCTTTATGCTCAATTCCCAGGGGATTACCCCTTCAAAGCACCAGAAATCAGATTCATTACCTACATTTATCATTGCAATATGAACTCACAAGGAAGAATTTGTCATAGTGTATTCGATCGAAACTACAGCCCTGCTTTGACTTTCCGACAGATTATTGATTGTATTTATGGGTTGATTTTGACTCCAGAACCTGAAGATCCCTTAGATAATGTCATTGCTAGTTATTACTTAAGCGAATATCCTAAGTACCTTGTTAATGCCAAGCAATCAACCAAAGAAAAGGCTTTCAAGAGCACTGAAGACATTGTTGAAGAATTATTTGGAAAGATAGCAGATGACATTTAGAGACAAAAAAGAATTGAGGAAATTGGGAAGTGGATAACCTTAGCCAAATCATTCAATTGATTCAATGAAACCATTCAATATTATAGAATCATCAAATTAGAATTAGGACATCAATTCTGTATAATATCTGCATATCCAAATTATTAACATGAACAATATGTTAGCTCAATTGAAGAAGAAAATTCTTGGAAACATCATCCCTGTCATTAAAGTTCATGGAGTAATTAATCAAGAAAGGTACTTTACATGACTGAGTATAGGACTGACAATGTCGAAAAACAACTCAAAAAAATAGCAATACAAAGAGCAGTTGCCTTAGCAGTTTCAGTTAACTCTCCTGGAGGTCTTCCTGTTCAAAGCTAAATCATTTGCAACAAAATCAGAAACTTTTCAGAAAAACATAATCTACAAGTTTTGAGTTTTGCACATGATCTAGCAGCCTCTGGAGGATATTTTGTTCTAAGTATTGGGCATGAGGTCTATGTTGAAAAGGTTAGTTTGATTGGAAGTATTGGTGTTTTATTCTCTAAATTGCACTTATAAGGTCTGCTAAAAGCAACCTCAATTTCAGAAAAACACTTTTCAACCAATCAGTAACTAAATTTTTTAGTGATAGAAATATGTTACAGAATATCTTAAGTCCTTTTAAAAATTTAGAGTAGGGATAAAAAGAATATTTAAAGGGTATCATGGGAAATACACATGAGAAGTTCATTAATCATGTGCAAAAGTATCGTGCTAATAAACTGAAGAAAGATGATGAGGAAATTTTCTCTGGGAAAGTTTATACTGGATCAGAAGGTGTTAATAATGGATTGGCTGATAAGATTGGGTCAATGGTACCAGTTCTAAGTCAAAAATTTCCCAATGCTTCTATTGTATACCCTGATGACCGGAGATCATATTTTAAGAATCTATTATGAAATAGTTTATCATATTCTTGATAGGATGAAAATACTGGAAAAATATAGTATATTTTAGTCTAATTTCAGTGTATTTGAGTTTATATATTCCTCTTAATTTGATACTTGTTTCAGTGTTGTTTTTTGAGATGTCTAAATATACAAAATAAATAACATTATTGATATGGCATCAGCAAACCAACCGGTAAAAGTTGGAGCTTAACTTTCTTTCATTGAATTTTGGATGACAGCTACTGAAAAAATTCAAATAATCAAGCCTATTAACCAATTCTTAGAGGATGTTGAAAGAAATTGAATTAGCAGCAGAAGATATGGAAGATTTAGAACAGTCTTCAGCAACTGGAATAGCTAAGCCTTAAATATTCAGAGAAAGAATCAACATTCAAGCTCATCCTGAAATAATAAGTCCATTACCTAATTTAAATTCTCAGTCTGTCAAGAAGAATTCAATGTAACAATTGTTTTAGACTTTGAGTAAAATTCCTTAGAAGATACTAGAGAAGCACAATAATGCATTTGAACTTTTCCAAAGTCATATTGAAACAGTTTAAGCAGAGGAGATTCAATATTATGAAGAAATTAATGATCATTTGGCCTAGAACAAAAAGGAAGAAGAAGAAGAAGCACAATAATTCTTGAAGAAGCTAAAATAAAAGGTGGTGGAAAAGTACTATAATATTTCTAAAGAGTCTGATGATTTAGCAAACAAGGAAGAAGAATCAAATAATAACAATAACCACAATAATTATAAGGGAAACTCAGCTAGTTCAAGGCGTTCTTCAAAAATAAAGAGTGATTAATTCTCGGAAGAGTTGAACTTCTAACTAACCAATAAATTTAAACAATCCAAGAATTCATTCAATTATGACAAACAGGATTCCTTAATGTATTCACATGAGAGCTAATTCACCAAAATGGAAAGATCAGCCAGTCCAGAGCATATTTATCAAGCACATGGAGACAAGCATTATGTTTCTAATAAAAATATCTCCAAAAAGACTGGATAATTAGTTGATATTCTTGAAGAACCTGCCAGTATTGTTGTTCTCTAAAAAAGCTAAAGTAAAACACTTTTAAATCCTATTAATATGGAAGAGAATGAAAAAGACATGGAATCTTAAATAAAGTCCATTCATTAAGGGTTAAATATAGATAGAAGTATTCAAGATTTAGAAGAAATTTCAAGGTATGATAATAATGACCCAAATGAACTCACTGAATCAGCCATATTGGAAGCTGAAAAGATACATAAAGTCAGTAGAAAACGGATCTAAACCTAGATACAACCAACAAAGAAAAAATAAAATAGCCTTAAGCAAATAAAAAAATTCAAAAAAATAGAAACTTCTTCATCAGTCGATACCAACATTTTTGCTACTGAAATCAAAACTTATCAACTTAGAATTGCTAAGGTTCGAGAGACCAAGGAACTCAGAAAAAAAAGGTTAGAAGATGAGTTAGCCAAAATCAATCATGAAATATAAACCATTAAAATCAAATAATAGGAGTTCAATCATGATTTCTCACATTCTTTTATTGACAGAGTGCAAATTTCTGATGACACTGAAGCATTAGCTAAAGCAGAGATCCTGGTCAAAAATTTACAATCAGAAAAAAAAAACAGAAATTTAGCGAAACTAGGTGAATTTAAGAGTCTTGATAAGAATATCAACGAATATATGGTCTAGCTAACCAAAATGCGACAATAAAACTAGAATAAACTAAAACAGAAAAAGAAAATTGAGATACTGGAGAGAATGAAAGAAAAAGAGTATAAAAAACTAAATTAAAGGAAAAAAAAGTAAGTTAGTAATAATTTTGTCTTACGATTAAAGAATCATGGATAAAAATCATAAGTTACAAAGAAAGAAATTACCAAACCTCATTAATCAGTTTAAACACCAATCCAACTTAGACATGCTATTTAAACACCCACTAAGCTCACCACAGTTGTTTAACCACCTACTCCATAGCTACATCAAAGGAAAATTTATCTCAACAAGGTAAGGAATATCGGGACTAAAAAGTCTAAGTCTGATGCCTATGAACAACTGCTTGGTTGATTTATATTACCTGATTCTTGAAATAGAGAGTCTAAGGACTATTTCATAAAGTATATATTTATTAAATTACTGTTTAATTTAGACATGAAAAAAGAGGGTGAATTTATTTTTCCCTATGTATATGGATCAATGGCCTTTTCCACTGGAAAAAAGTCAGATTCATTTTCTCACAAATGGATTTGTTATGTTAGAGGAGTTCATAATGAAAATCTTAGCTATTTGATCAGTAAAGTTGTCTTTGAACTACATCATTCATTTGATAACCCAATTAGAGGTTCTTAATGATCTAAAATTAGAAATATAGAAGCCTCCCTATGAAATTCAAGAAATGGGATGGGGATAATTTGAAATAAAAATTAGAATTCACTTTAATCACCCTGATATGCCACATATTGAGATACCACATAATCTAAAGGTACCATAGTCATGATCATAGCTACATCATAATCATTCAACTGGAACACAAGCTTCTAAAAAACCATTATGTTCAGAAGTTTATGATGAAATTGTTTTTACTGAATGGGATACTCAACTACAGAAAATTTTAGATGACAGATAGAGCATATCTACTATGGGTCAAGCCATAGAGGAAGAATATTATGAATAGAATGATGTAGCTACATTAGATCAACCATTAAAGAGTATTATGGCTTACTCCAAATATTTTACAGTTTTTGAGCCAGAAGAACACAAGAATAAATTGATTGAGGCTTTAAGGTTTATTAAGGGAGAAATTAACTCTCTTGAGGAGAAGATGAGAATCGCAGATATGGACATTCAGAAAGTCTATTAAGATCTCTATAACAGGATTTGATGCAATAAGATAATGAGTAAATCAAATAGAATCAGTCATTCGACTAGAAAAGCTATATCTCTCATTAAGTAAGACTTCTAGCTCTTGAATTTTGGTAACCATTCTGATTTTTTCCTCTGAATAGAGTCTATCACTATCTCTCAGTTCTTCTTGAAGGATGCTAACTTTACTTTGGAGTTGCCTGACTTCAAAATCCTTCTTGGCTGATTCCTGCTGTAAGTGTTTGAGAGCATCATTGTTATTTTTATTATGAATAGTTCTTTCAGAGGTTGTATGTAGTTGCTATTTAAGAATTTTATTTTATCTTTACAACTTGACTATTTCACTTTGCCTTAATTCAAGATCATTGTCCTTTTCAACTATTTTATTCTCAAGGGTTTATAGTTTCACTCCATCACTTTCCCTGTAGGAAGATCCAGCTTAATAAAAACCTTATACTTCTTTTTGAATTTTCTAGAGTTGATCATTGAGAGCCTGATTAGCTTCTTCTATTACTGAGTGTTTCTTCTTTTCTTACCCTAATAGTTTCCTAAGTGTTATGATCTCTTGCTTAATACTTTGGTTTTATGATATAAATTGTTGATTTTGTTTCTCTAGTGACTACTTATTCTCAACACTTTCTTATAACTCCTTCTGAAGTTGATTGACTCTAGTTGTCATTTTATGATTACAGGTAGCCAATTTCTAGAGCTAATTATTTATTTCCTTCCTTATTTATTCCTTCTCTGACAAGTGCTTAGATCTTTCTGCCAATATAGTCTCTCTTATTTTTTTTATTTCTTGTTGTTGTTTTTTTTCATTGTTTTAAGCATTAGTAACTAATCTGCTATTTTATTGTTGTTCTGCTTTAAGTTAATTGTTTTCTCTTTGAAGAGTTGAATGTTCTCTTTCAAGTTGATCCCTTCTAGCTCCAATTTCCTTGAGTTCTGTCTGCAGTGACTCTATCCTGCCTTCTAGTTAGTGACTATATTTATTTTCCTTGGCTTTTCTTATTTAATTCTCTGCTTTGAGTGTTTTTTCTTTGAGTTGTTTATTTTCAGTTTTATATTAATTTAATTTTTCTTCGAGCTTGTTGAATGTTTGAACCTTCTTTTGGATATTGCTTTCACATTCTTGCTGTAGAAAGGAATATTTATCCTTCCAAGCAGCATTTTCTGCTTCTAGAACATTGATGGTTTCACAGTTGAACAAATGCTACCTTTCATTAAGAGTATGTTCCTTCTATATTTGTGCTGTTGCTAAAGTGGCATCATATAATTTACGTGATAATAGTCTAATTTCCTCATTTTTTAATGCCAGCTATTCATCAAGATGATTTCTTTCCTCTATATATTTAATATTATTGTGCTAGAGTTATTTGATTTATTGGTAGTTGAGGGTCGTTTCTGTTTCTATTTATGTAACAATGCTTTGTAAATACTATTTGTTGTGGCTGTACTGTTCATCTAAGATTTTTATTTTATCTTATAATTGTATTCGACGTTCCTTTTACCTGTTCTCAATCACTTCAATATACTATTTTAGTCCTATTATAACTTCATTTTGTTCATTAATAAAAGCTTGATTCTGTTCTATTAGATTCTTGGAATGATCTAATTGCTGCTTTAATGCCATTGACCCAGCAAATTCATCAGAAATACTAGTCTCTATTGGAATGCTACATTATTGCTGATTCCTCTCAAGATAACTGATGTTTCGGCATAATTATTCTCTTTCAAGCAGAGATCGATCAAGTTCATGCTGCATATCTCTCATTCTACCCTCATAAAACTCAATCACATAGTCATGGAACTACTCCTCAGATCTGTTTTCAAGAGAAAGCTTAAAACGCTTCTCCATCAAGCATACTACATTGATAATTCTCTCAGATATAGTTTTAGTATTAGCTTTCTAAGTATAACACTCCTTAGCGATGTCCTTTAAAAGCTCAAATTCATTGGAAATGTTGAATATAGTATTTTTTGAAAATTTAGCAGGTTCGTTCTTTGAAGAAGGCTTTTGTTTCATTTTAATTATTTAAACTTATAGGTTATTAATCGAGCTAGGTTATCAAAAATTTATTAGTGATTTGAGAATTTTCATAAGAATAACAGGATTTTACATAACCTTTTGAAAATAATGACTTCTTTATATACTTAAAATATTCAAAATTGAGATGTATAGATTCCGACAATAGCTCAGCTGGTAGAGCGGAGGACTGTAGATGTAAACAGCAGTTATCCTTAGGTCGCTGGTTCAATTCCAGCTTGTCGGAGTTTTTTTATAATAAATCAAATTATTAATCATTCATACATATTTTTTTACATTGTTGAAATGAAAATATAGAAGTGTTACTTTTGTTCTGGTCCAGTCTATCCTGGGCATGGAATGGCATTTGTCAGAAATGACTGTAAAACCTTTCGTTTTTGTCGTTCTAAATGTCACAGACATTTTAAAGCAAAACATAATCCTCGAAAGCTAGCCTGGACAAAGGCTTATAGAAGAATGAGAAATAAAGAACTTGCAAAAGATAAAGTCATGGATTTTGAGCGAATTTCCAATGCCCCAGAACAATATAATCGTGAAGTGTATATCAAGACAATTCAAGCAATGAAAAAAATTGCTGACATTCGGAAAAGAAGGGAAAACAGGTTTTGGGAAAATCGGATGAAGTTAGCAAAGCACAAGAAAGCACAGGATATTCTACAACAACTGCCTATTCACTCTTCATTAGTTTCTGACAAGATAGTCAGGAAGAAAATCGAGTCTAATTTAAAGTAAAAGACTGCTAAGGAGGAACCAACTCAATTGCAAAGAGGAACTATGATTATAGAAGAGGAATGATAGATGAATAATTAGTTCAATCACCTTGTGACTGCTATATGTGATAATTAAATGAGCAAAGTCTGCAATAGTTTCCTGAGTATTAATGAGTATAATAGAGATAATCAATCAGGTAGCCTTAGCAAGCAGAATCAAGAATGCACTGTTGCAATTGATTTAAGTTTGTATTTGGTGGGAACTCTCTCAAACAGTGTGGTACCCTTGCCTGATAGGCACAGGACGTTCTCAGAGCTCGCACTCCCAATTTTGAACTTCAGTTTGTTCAACTAATCTTTCCTGAGTTCAACTTCCCATTTTTCTGAACTATTTTTCACCCTTGTCTTGAGTTTATTGGAAGGGGTTAAGACTCCCTGTGAAATTTTATTACAATTTAGCCACTCTCTTTCTGCACAGGTTTCTCTCTGTTAGTTTTCAGTAACCAGTCTCATTTGTGCCATTTTTGGTCTGGCTGGACTTCTCTGGACAGGCTAGGCTTACTCAAGGAAGTTTCCAGGCATGATCCTGCACATATTTTTCCAGTTCCTTTGTTTGAGCTGCTGGAGGGTTTTGTTTTTGTTCCTGAATGAATGTTGGTAGATTTGTTGCGCTTCGAGTCTGGTTATGAACTGCTTGAACATTTGGCACCCCTTCATTTCCTGACTATAGCGATCTTCCATTTTGAATATATAAGAATAAAATGATATAGGATAATAGGGCCAGTCTTATGCCCAGTCAGTTTACCCCCTTAAAAGTCTCAGGGATCGAGTCCACAGATAAGCAACTTTTATTTGGGAATTTATCCGCCAAATAGGTTAAATTTACTTAGCCTCTTTCTTAAAAAAGACTAAATTTATTGCTTAAAATTAGATAAAAAACGCGGGGATAGGTTCCAGAAAAATCCACACGTTGGTGGAATTGTCTGGTAATAACTAGCAAAAAAAAACCGAAAATAAGTCATCAGTAGGGACTGAGCCTACTGATGATATTAAGTAAATATAATCCCAAAAAATCTGGAAGAAAGCAGAGAAAGACCATTGAACATGATTAGTATATTCAATATTATTAATTTTTAGTGAAAATCTCATGATCTAGGTATGGTACAAGTTGCACAGGACTTGTGATTGGATATAAATTCCTGTGCCTGCAACTTGACTTTCCCGACCTATAAATTACAACTGGATTATATATATCTTATGTGGTATGTATAATTGAATGACTCATCACAATCATTAATCATGAGTATATTCTCTTGCCGTTGCTCCAAATTTCTTCCCTTAAGAGCTCGCCCTCTTTGCGAATTTAAAATTTCCCATTCTTTTCTCCTTTCACATAACTGCCTGAAATTGTTGTTCGATCTGGTAGGATGTGAGTTACTTCATTATGCTTCAGGTCGTCCAACCATTATCCCTTTATGATCTCACTTGTCTCATACACTTTATATTCCCCTGGGCCATTCCGTTTATTCTGTTTAAAGGAGCCCTCAAATCGATCATTGTTGGGGTATAGCAACATCCCAATTCCCTCAAGCATATCATTAACAAATTCTCCTTCATAAATTTGTTTGTTGGCGAATGAAAGGATTCCTTTACCCTATTTTTTGTTATCGCGAAATTATCCTTGATAGACATCGCCATTAGCATATTTAAGTGTTCCCTTGCCATTGAACTTGCCTCTTTCGAAGGATCCTCTGTATTAACGATTTTTGAAAGTATAAACTCCTTCTCCATGCTTTTAGTTCTCGAAAAACTCTCCATCATATATATCTCCTTTGCTGTCCTTCATTGTACCTCGACCACTCTTTTTCCCCATTTAGAATTTTCCTTCATAAATGGTTTTATTTTTAAAGTTTTCCAGTTTCCCAAACCCATGGAACTCATCATCTTAGAACCACCCTTGATAGTCAAGGGCCTTGTAAATGATGAGGTGCCCTTCCCCATTTCTTAATCCACCCCTGAAATCTCCATTGTATTATAACTTTCCAGGAGACAGATATCTCCCTTTCAAGAACTGATCATTCTCAAACTACCCAGAAAATGTCTCTCCATCTGCGAACATGAACTAGCAATTGGGTCCGTGCTTCTTTCCTTGAATCATTGTCCCCTTGAAAACACTCTTATTCTTGTAAGTAACAGTTCCATTGATGAAATTCCCTTACTCAAACTCTCCTTCAAACTTTCCTAGCTCATTGATGAGTATCCCACTCCCGTCTGGTTTATTATTTTTTAGGCAACCTTAGTAAGTTTCATTGTTAGAGAAATTGAACTTTCCTTTAACTGGTAATCCATGTTCGTACTGCCCAATGAAAGAACTCTGATCTTTGTATTTCATTTGTCCTTTTCCATGAGGTCGACCCTATTCATCACATTCTCCCTCATAAAGTGACTTCCCTGGCCCAGGAATTTTATATAAGTTAGTCTGTCCCATTCTAAATACAGTTGATTAAGTTTGTAAAAATAACAAATATAATAGGTCTGCTCTATGGAGTTTAAAATGTTAAAATGATAAAATCTATCATTTGCTAATAGTATAGCTGCAGTAACTAAAAGTGACATGCTTAATAAGATATAATTTTATTAAAAGTTTAATTTGAGTAACTAATTGTTAATTAGCCTCTGCATTAAACTTTATTCCATTTAAGCATGCTTCAATTACTGTAAAGAGATATGTTTCTTGATATATCTTATAAGAACTTAATAAATTACTTAAAAGTATTCTAATGAAGAAGTAAAATGAACATCTGGACAACTATTCAACCAATTCTTTCCCAGCCCATTAAGCATAAACTCATTGCCCAACCAAGTTTATCCTGGTAATTGTATCTATTATATAGAATAACAATCTAATCAGCACCAAAGCTCTCAATCCTCAACTCCAAAATTTATTCTCAACACGAATCTGCTTAAATAGTGAAGAGCTTTAAGGAAATTCTAGTAGCATTTTACACCAAAAATATCAATATTAAGCTCAAGCAACAATCCACAAAATAAATCAGCCATAGGCACTATACTTGTTATGGAATACTATATTTTCCACTACTGACAATCAATAATAGAGAATTAAGGCCTTTAATGTGGTTGAAGAGGCAATGTCTACAACTAAAACATCAACTCGATCATTGAGAACTGAAATTGATCGAAAAATATTAGCTTTATAAAAGTAGAGATAAAAAGAGCAAGAAAAAATAGCCTAGTTAATGAAAAAAGTATAAAATTCAATGGAACAACAATTTCTCAATTATGAACTGCTCTAAACTCTAAGAACTGTCATTTGGAAAAAATAAAAATAACTATTTACCTCAAGTATTGTAGCATGCATTAAAACCTTTGCCTTAAGAGTAACAATTGCTATAAGTGTTCTTTGAGCAATCATACCCTCCCATACAAATGGAGAAAAAGATGATAGCTTTATTAATGCCTGAGAAGAAGTTAGAGGAGAAAATTAGAATTGGAAAAAAATGTGAATAAAATATCTTTGCATCTAATCAATAAACTATAATTTCTTGTCATTATTGTCGAATTATAATCAAATCAGAAGAAAAAATTTATCCATGCTCATCTGATATTTCTAGTAATGCAAGCTAATCAATTCCCATGACTGATCCAAATAAGTTTTATGGACTTTTTCATGACCCTTTTCAATTGAATTCAATTGGAATATCAGGTGACGGGAATTATTGTCATCCTTATGCAGCCTACTACATTTAATATAAAAGATCTGACAAGGATTTTAAATTTATTTGTAACAGAGTATACTGTGAAAAGTGCTTTAAGCATGAGAAATAAACTTTTAGTTAAGATCATGGTAAGGATTCTCAATTGGTTTGTAGTTTTTGTGCTGGTAGTTGTAGTTGCAAGCGTTGCATAAAGCTTGACTTTATTGTTAAGACTACTGCATATTACCAAAGTCTGGGTGGTAATATGAAAGATGTGATAGATCAATTTATTTTCCCACCTCTAAAAACAATGTCTGTCTATAAGCGTACCTTAAAGAATTGTATCAATAGTGATTGTCATCTTAAAAAGAGCAAAAAGCTAAGAAAAATTGGCGAAAAACATGATTTAATGTCTAATTCAATAAGTTTATAAAGCTTCTCTGTTGAAAACTAACGAAAACCAAATGACCGAAGCCTTAAAAATAAATAGTTTATTGAAGCTCATATATATAATACACGTATGCCACCTAGATCATATGAAATAGAATCTCTATCAAGTGAGAACATTGACATGTTTAGTGAACCAAAAGCACCTGTAGGACTAAAGGATTTTGCTTTCTGATTACAACATTAATAATTTTATCATTTGAAATAAGATAGTGCACAATCATGATAGTTGTGGCAAGAATTTGGGATGTGATTTAACTTTTCTTGATTTTTTTTCAGTAAAGAACTCAAACCAATTTGATTTTTCCATTTTTCTAGCATCCTCAGCTATGGCTATTTCACTATTAGGCAGATTGATAGTTAGATGGTTTTTATTAGTTTGATACTTTTTGCCAACTTGCTTCCTATTGACAAAGATTGACTTGCTTATATCTCTTCTTCTTTCAGACAGTGGTGCTTTATAGCTCTTTTTCCAGGTCGTTTGTTCTTATTGAATTGGTTAGGTGAATAATTTTTAAGTCTTTTTCCTCGTTGAGTACTGATCTTCCTTAAAAAACCTTTGATTTTTTTTTCCAGTATCATTAATATGACCAAAACATGGAGTTAAGTCTGTTTTCCGTTCAGAATTCACTTTGGAACCATTTGAGAGATACTTTTATGGAAGAAATCAGGTGGAAATCTATTAGTAGCTATTTCATTTGTTGTTTAATTTTGGTGTAATACTTGGGTTAATAAGAGTTCGCAGTGGTTTTAAGTTTGAATAGTAGTTGAGCCTGTGGAGATGATACTGATTCATAATTATTATTGGATGAATATAATATGACTAGCAAGATATAATAACTTTGAATATTGCCATTACATAAATCATGATGTAATGATGTAATGATTCAATGATAATGCATATCGAGCATAATATTAAATTTGTTAACAATGAATGAAAAAACAAATTTAGATCAAATCATTTAAAATCTCAAAGAATTTAAGGGTATCACTGAGCAACAAATTAAATCATCACTGAAAGGGCTAAGGAAGTATTCCTCAATGAATCTAATACACAATTTGTCAAGGCACCAGTGACCATATGTGGGGATGTGCATGGGCAACTCCATGATCTTATAGAATTGTTCAGCATAGGTGGAGATATACCATATACTAACTACTTATTTTTAGGAGACTACGTTGATAGAGGACATTACTCAGTTGAGACAGTCTCACTTCTTATGAGCTTAAAAGTCCGATATCCAGATCGAATCTTTCTCACCAGGGGTAATCATTAATCAAGAAGAATTACTCAAGTTTATGGTTTTTATGAGGAATGTGAAAAGAAGTATGGAAGTTCTAAGGTCTGGGAAATGTTTACATAACTATTTGATTATATTCCTTTAACTGCAGTCGTAGAAAATCAAATTTTTTGCCTTCACGGAGGCTTATCACCCTCTATTGAAACTCTAGAGCAAGTAAGAGAATTAACTAGAATTGCTGAAATACCTGAAGAAGGAGCTGGGTGTGACTTGTTATGGAGTGATCCAGGTGATAACCAAGGGTATGCATAATCTGTTCGAGGAGCTGGATGGATGTTTGGTTGTGTAATTGCTGAAATTATATAGGACATGACTGATAAATTTAATCATCAAAATGGTTTGAAGATGATTGCAAGAGCTCATCAATTGATGGAAAAAGGTTATCTTTTTCAGCATGAGAATAAATTAGTGACTTTATTCAGTGCACCCAATTATTGCTATAGATGTAATAACCAGGCAGCTATTCTGGAAGTTGATGAGCATTTGAATGAGAATTACATCCAATTTGATCCCTACCCCAGAAGAGGGGAATAAATTGTAACTAAAAAAGTTCCTGATTATTTCTTATGATTATGAGTACTAAATTAGATTAGGTTCCAACAGCAATACTAATGTTCTTCCTCTCTTTTATATAAATTTAGTTAACTCAAATTTTACTGAATAAATACTATTTTAACTAATAAATAGTTAGACCAAATTGAATGAAGTACAAATGATTTAGTTTTTCATTATTTAAATTATCGTTGTAATGCAGAACTACTATGAAGGTCTCCTCACCGCTCTTGAAGAGAAGATATTGCTCTCAGGCCTACCAACCAAAGATGCTGAAAAAGTTATCAATTATATCAAAAGGTGTAAAGAGCTTGACTACTCTCGAGGTGATTTAAAGCCGACTAATTTCATTGAGATGTAGACCATGAATGATGAAAACTATCAAATGATCACAACCTAATTCAATGATCTCGAAGAGAACCTTAAAAAGGTACTTTATTCATTCTTATTTTAGGAAATTGCACTGAGAATGACAATAAAACTTGTTCCAATGTAATTACTTCAAAAGAAAGGAGTTACAGTGAATACAGTTCCAATTATATCATCGAAGAAGAACAAGATTTCTGAAGAAGATGAAAAAGTAACAGACCTCGGAAACAATGACTTTAAGACCATGCATTCATAGGAAGAGTTAAAAAAATACCCTTATGCAGCAAAAGCTCTTAAAAAGTTATGGGCTAAAAACTGGTCCAAATATGAACCAGCTACCCGGAAACAGAATAATATTTTCTGCCCCAATTTTACCCAGAAATAGGCTAATTGTTTCTATAGAGCTCATTGAATCATTTGAAATTGAATATTAGTGCTTAGGAGTTTAAATTTTATAGATTGTTATTGGTAGAATATCAATTTTTTTTTGTCTTCTCACCTTAGTATATTAGGTAACTCTGGTAGGCATTGTTGGTGCCAAATACAGTATCCCAGAAATTTAACACTGATCCATAATTTCCTTGATTATTGCTATGATGGAAACTGTGATATTTAGGACCAGCACTAAAGGGGAACAATTGGGAAATGCCCCAACTCCAATCATAGCCACAATGACCTTCAATTGCCTCAATAACCCTAAAAATGATCCATATAAAAATTGTAATGATATGAACAGGATAAAAACAACTCAAAGTTTATACCCAATACCAGTAGGGATCACAGTTGAAAATAAAAATTCAAAAGGATGGAAGTATCCAGCTGCAAGGCTGATTGTAACAGGATACTCATGATGAGTTTTATGAATCCAATAGAGCTTAGGGTGATGAAAGAGGGAGTGAAAGGTAAAAAAAGAAAAATCTTCAACTAATAGGAAAATGCAAAATTGCCAAATAATGGTGGTGGTGCTAGGAATATCTTCAATTGAAAATTTAATATAGAAGTTGGTTTTAGTGTCAAGGACAAGCAAAGCAGGAGCTATCAATACTTGATTTACAAATATGGCTAAGAGTGCTTTTTTTAACATTTGTTTCCATGCTTCAGAGTCCAATTACCATGGCCAAGATTTCTACTTCAAAGTACAGTTACTTCTGAGACTCTATACTGTTCAAAAAAAGGATGCTTATGTTTATAGATAACCATCATTGTCAGGTTATAGAGGATGAGTATGATGAGACTGATGGTTACTATTCCTCCAACATAGATAGTTTAATCTGTAATAGGTAAGGACATACTGGATAAAAATTAGAGTATTTGTGGCCAGAGTTGGGTCAACAGGTTGGGAATTTAAAAAAATAGTAAGTACAACATAATTAAGGTAACATATTTACCAAAGCCTAGTTTATGTACTGCTTTACCTTTAGAGTGATACCTTTATCCTTCTGACAGAAGTGCCTTTTTGAATCTTTGGAAGCAGCAACTAATATTTTGAACAATGTCACTGTTGCTCATTTTTTAGACCTGATCTTATATTTCTGTTATAAAATTTCAAGCAAATCAACCAATAATTGGGAAATTTAGATTTAATATTAAAATAAAAATTCCTTCAAATCTGCTATGAATGAGATAGCCATTAACTTTAGAGCTAATTTAGATGGTTTAAGATTCAATCATTTATTCTTGGCTACCTCTGATTCAGTTAATTTATACTTGTGGTATTAAAGATTGGTTCCAAATACTGTATCCATAAGGTAAAAAATGAACCAAAATTTCCCATATTCTGACTATGGTGAAAATTATGATATTCAGACCCACCATTTAAAGGCAATAGTTCAGACATAGCCCAACTCCAATCATATCCACTGTGTCCTTAGCTGGTTTCAATGATTCTAAAGAATAACCAAATAATAATTGTCACCATATGTACTGGGTAAACATGGCTAAGCAACTTGTATCCAATGCCCATTGGAACTCCATTCCCCAGTATGAATTCAATAGGATGTGCGTATTCTGCTGCAATACTGATAGTATTAGTATATTCATGATGCTTTTTGTGGATCCAGTAAAGTTTGGGATGGTGTAGAAGTTGGTGAGTCGTATAAAAAGTGAAATCTTCAGCAATAGCAAATATCAACAATTGCCATAAAATAGTAAAAGGTTCTATATTATGCAATTCTTACATGGTATTTAATCAGTCCCAAAACGAATGAAGAACGATATTTTAGTATCCAGTAGCAGCAAAAGAGGACCAAAAAAAGTTATATTGAAGAAAATTGCAACTAAGGATTTTTTCACTGTTTTCTTCCATGAAATTGGGTCAACTTACCATGGCCAAGGTCTCTATAAATATGCTTATTTATTACATTAGAAACTCGATATTGCTAGAAAAAGGGATGCTTCATCCTGTAGATCAACCACATCATTAAATTGTATGGAATGAGGATGATCAGGTTGGCCAGGAAAATTCCACCAATATAAATCAAAGTAGCTAAGGTTATTTTATGCTCATACGAGAATAGTTTTCAATAATGGTTGGCCATATTATTGCTATCAATTGTGGAACTACAGTTATCAATGCGCATAATTGAATTATGGCAAAATACTTCCCATACCCTAAATAATAGAATATTAGTACCTTTTTATGAAAACGCTCTGGCTCTCTGGATAGGGCATTTGCTAGGCGATGAAAGGGAGCTGTCCAACTATTTTTGGTCCAAAATGCAAGACTTTCTACACTAGTCATATATTAATTATAGATTAAAAATGAGTGTTCACTGGTTTAGAGCAAGATTAAATCGTATCAATGGGACATATTTCTTATATATTATGATACAATTGGCAATCTATTAATCTGCCTAAACAAATAGAACCGATGCAGTTTATATAAGTTAATATTTATAATTGTAGCATAACTTTTTTTGTGAGTAATTAAGACTTAA
>CASCJZ010000313.1:0-13872 GCA_949152475.1 Terebella lapidaria
GTGAAGTGAACAGAAGGAAGATTTTAGAAGAAAATGTGATCAATATTGGACTTTCCAACAATTACTTCAAAAATGTAGCCTAAATTTTCAAAAAAACCTTGAATTAATGATCTACCAACAATCTTTAACCTTAATATCATTCAGCTCTAGATTTATTATTAGTTATTTGAAGATATAAGAAGTGTCTTTTTTATTTTATTGTAGAGGATTATTGATGAAATCAAGACAAAATACCAAAAATAGCAATGAAAATAATTTTTATCAAAAAAGATTAAACACTGAAACAAGTACATAAATCTTTTAGCATAGTTTCTAACTTTAATGTACTAGAAATATCTACTCTCAATGATAAATTAGGACAGGCAATCAAAAGTATTATCATAACTCAATTTAGAAGCAGAAGAAGAGTCTAGAAAACAACATAGGAAACTTTGGCAAGCTAAGAAAAAGCAAAAGGAATTAGAAAGAAAAAATACCTAATCTAGAGAATCTTTAAGAAGCAAAATTTAATAAAAAATGAGGACATCTAAGTCTAATCTCTAAAAAATCATGATTTAAAAGACCAAAGAAAGGAAAAAATCTAATAAATTTGAAGAATCAACTAAAAATAGGATAGTCCTTATGGAAAAAAGTGTTTTAGAAAAATCATTCAGGAGTTCACAGTAACACCGGTCTCAAACTGAAAAGTTTTTTGATTCAAAGAAGATTAAAGAGTCAAAAAAATAAAAAGTAAATTTTACATACTTATATGAACCTTCACAACTCCTAAATCAAGAAGAATAAGAACCAAGAATTAATAGTTATTGTGAAATAATAAGAATAAAGAAACAACCATCAATTTATAGAGTTAGTGAAGAAAAAATAGCAAGAAGACAACAAAAAAGATCATAAATTCTACAAGAAAAATAAACTAAACATTTGAATTAATATATTGAGAAAATGATTCATATTGACTATAACCGAGTAATTAACCTGATTATTCTAGGAAAAACACTCTAAACCTACATCACCAAAGGCATATTTCCCAAAAATCAAACCAACCAAGCATTCAACTGAACTTAATAGCAAAAATTGTTCAGAATATAAACAATATTCTCCAACTAGATCAGCTATTAACCATAAAGATTCATTCTCAAGAGTTTATGAGAATAAACTTTGTCTTAAAAATTAAAAGTTAACAGTAATGCAAAGTCTAGAATTTGTAAAGAAAAATCAAATTATGGAAAAAAACTATCTAAATAGTTATAAAAATCGTGAGACTCAACTTATTAAAGATGCTGTTAATGAAGTTAAAAGAAAATACCACTATAGTTTTATGAATTCTAAACTAAAAAAAATTAAATGATTTTACCTATTATTCATAATCTACTTATTAAAACTATACATTATTTGTAAGATACTATAATTATTGTTAAAACTATACATTATTTGTAAGATACTATAATTATTGTTTTATAAAAGTTGAAAATGTAAGATAACTTAATTGGAAAACAAATGAAGTCTTTTAACTTTTTAAGTATGTTAGGTTCAGGAGCTTGGTCAAAAGTCTATTTAGGTTATGATTAACTTACTAATAGTGAAGTTGCTATCAAAGTAGTTAATAAAAAATTGATGAAAGAAACTCCTAAACTAGAAGAATTACTTGCAAGTGAAATTAAGGTTTTAAGAATGTGTAAAAATGAAAATGTTATTAAATTTATAGATGTATTCCAGACAGCTCAATTCTTAATTATTGTTACAGAACTATGTAATGGTGGTGATTTATAACAATACTTGGAAAAAAAAATAACCATACCTTAAGATCAAGCTATAAATTTCCTTAAACAATTTTTAAATGGGTTCAAGGTATCAAATACTGCTTAATTAGGGATTACATGAAGTTAAGGCTATGCATCGTGATTTTAAAGCAGCTAATATATTACTTCATAATGATCAATGCAAAATAGCAGATTTAGGATTTTCTAAGATGTTAGATAAAGAGGAAAGTTTAACATCAACTGTATTGGGTACTAGTATGACTATGGCTCCTTAAGTACTAGATTAACAAAAATATGGAATGAAAGTAACTAATATTATGATTTTTAGGCTGATATATGGTCTATAGGAGTTGTATTCTATCAAATGTTATATGGTAAATATCCATTTATGGCTATTAATGATAGGGAATTACTTAAGAAACTTAAAAAGACAAAACCTAATTATGATATAATGGTGATTTCAGATCAAGTCAGAGATTTTCTCGAGAAATGTTTAACAGTAGATCCTAATAAGAGAATAAGTTGGAAGTAAATTTATGAACATCCTATCCTTAAGGCTAATTAGAGTAATTTTCTATATGTTTCCTTAAAATCTACAATTAGTATTGGACAGAATAAAGACTTCTATTAAACTAAGAATAATTTTGAATTTAATTAAAGTCCTATTGAAATGAAGAAAAATAATGAAATGATTCCCGAATGTAATGATTTTAGATCATCAGTAAAAGCTAATTAATTTGTAAAGATGGCAGAATTAGCTCATGAAAAAGAAGCGAAATTTAATAAATATTAAAAACAATATCTTAATTTAAGAAATAATTTCATGTTTATGTTTAAGTTTATAGTTCCATATGTCTATAAACTATTTACTATCAAAGCTAATCATTAAATATCAATGTTTCTTATGAGTAAGAAGTCTTACTTAGATATGCAACAATTATGTAAGGATATGAATCAAAACAAAAATATACTTTAAATCAAGGAATTCTGGAGTCAATTCATAGAAAGTTAATATTATTTGAATATTATCAAACAAATAGAATCAGATTTAGAACTAATTTTAGCTCAGTCCATTTCTTACCAGAATGATATAGAAACATGTAGTACTGAAGTTAAAGCCTAATAGGATATTACTATTCCAAAGCATCCAAAGTTTGACTAATTTATCAAGGATAATATGAAAACATATTGGTTCTTATTAGCATAAGGATTAGATACCATTGAAAAAAGTAAAAAAAATGATCTTATTAGGGTATTATGTGCTCTTTCATATCTAGGTGAGAACAAAGTAGTTGATTCAGAGGACTTTGATAGGAAAATGACCTAAATAAACTATTAAGTAGAAGAAAAAACCATGAAACAAAAAATACAAGGGGTAATACAAAATCTATGATCATATGATGATAAACTCAAATCAAGTTTCTTTAACAATTATCAATATGTAATTATTCCTATTTTAGTCTTAATTTTAATAAAATTATAAAGTTCTATCAGGATTATCCAATATGTGTCAAAAACATATCATTGATGCTCGCCCTCATAGCTAATACATTGGTTGGAACTAGCTTAAATCTAAGCATCATGGACATCTACCTAATGCTATCTGTATTGACTATAGAAGACTTACTGATTCAATGAAATAATAAATCTACTTAAACTTTAGTTTAGATGATCATTTTATCATTTATGATAATGGTGGGAATGAATCTCTTCAATTATGTTAACTTATGGTTAAGATGGGATTTAGAAGGTAATTAATGGAGTTATCAACATTATCATAGCTTTTAGAATCTCATTGTCTTTCATACTCAACTTATTGTTAGCATTTTGAGTTACTGATGCCTGCTTAAAGGTTAAATTATCTTATTAATAATCCTCCATAAAATTTAATCATAGTAGAGTATGGATATTTAATTTATGCTGAGTATTATAGATGTCATATACCAACAAGTATTTATATTGACTCAACTGAACTATAGATCTCACCTTATTGGCTGCTTAAAACTCCTCTATAAAGAAATAATATAATAGAATTTCATGGAATTTCACTAAATTCATATGTAATTGTAGTTAATCGTGGTAACCTTAAAAAATGTGGTAATAGTGAATTTTCTAGTATGGCTTCATGTAGATTAGCCATTATTTTACTTGATTTAGGGATTAAGTCAGTTTCAGTCCTTGATGGAGGAATAGATAATTTTATAAATAAAGGATATCCATCTGAATCTGGGTTCAATATTAAGACTTCTTATAGTTCTATTCCTAAATCCAAGAACAATATCATTTATTCAAAATAGGAAGTTAAAGATAAACTAGGGAGAAACAATTAACTCGTGGATGTTCGAACCCTTTAATAATGGGAAGGAAAAATTTCAGGATACTAATACTGCTCTAAAAAAGGGAGAATTACTAAAGCTATTTTCCATGGGGGATATAGGAGTCTAAGCTCTAAGGAAAATAAAGATTATATAATTTTTGGTCATATGAGGCCAATAGAAGAAATAGCTTCCTTTTGGCTTAAGAATGGAATTGATATTTATGATAGAAGAAGGTAGATAATTGTTTACTGTGGGAATGGATGGAGAGCTTCAGAGGTGGTTTTTTACTGTTTACTCAATGGTTTTAATCATGTTAAGTTATACTCTGATGGCTGGATTGGATGGGACTAATATTGAATAATAATTCTATAATTATCCATTCATTCATTAATGAAGATTTGTGTTTATATCTTAGATATACTGTTTAGTAAGTTTGCTTTTTTTTAATATTATTAATCGAAGAAATGGAAATATAATCATCAGCATCTCTCTTGAATCTCCCTGTAGTAAAAAATCCAGGAGATCTGCTACTATAGACAGAAGTGATTCTCCCACCAAAATAAACAATAATGCCATGTATACTATATGAAAAAGGTCTTTTAATTATGTAGTAACAACATAGATGGATTAAGTATGATTTTAAAGTAAGTTTCTTAATGACTAGTTAATGTATTACTTTTCAAAGTGAGGGTTGTTAATTGTAAATTAATTTACCAAGGAATGATATGAATCAATGGAAAGCAATACTTAAGAAATATCTCAATCAAAGAGGATTTCATGAACAATTTAAACCTATAAAGAAGATAGGAAAGGGTAACTTTGCAACTGTGTATTTAGCTGAGAAAAAATAAAATGAGTTAAAGTGTGCAGTTAAGGCTTTTTCTAAGGAAGCTGCTTTTAATGAAGAAAAGGGTGAATAGTGTTTAATTAAATAAATTGAAATAATGAGGCAACTGAATCATCCAAATCTTATGAAACTCTATTAAGTCTTTGAAACTGAAAATAGTCTCTATATTATCTTTGAATTGCTAGAAGGAGGTCATCTCCAGGATAAAATCAAAGTAAAAACCATCTTTAATGATAGGATAAATATCAATTCAAGCCACACGAAATACAAAAAATCATGAGATGCCTGCTTGAGGCCTTAAAGGAGATTCATTCTAAAAATATCATGCATAGAGATCTCAAACCATAAAATATCCTCTTTAGAAGGTAAGGAGATTTTTAATGTGTAATTGCAGATTATGGGTTAGCAGAATTCTCATACTAATAAGAGTATCTCTTTGTTCGTTGTGGAACTCCTGGATTTGTGGCTCCTTAAGTGATTAATATTGTGGATATGAAGACTAAATATAATCCTATATGTGATGTGTTTAGCCTAGGACTTATTTTCCACCTTCTGTTATTTGGCAAAAGTGTTTTTAAAGGGATCAGTTATAATTAAGTTTTAAAATAAAATCGGGTATGCAACTTTTTACTATAAGGAGGTTAATATGATCTTTTGGATCGAGAAACTTTAGATCTTTTGCAGAAAATGCTAAAAAGTGATTGGTAGGAAAGAATAACTGCAGAACAAGCTCTAGATCATCCTTATTTCAAATAAAATAGTCATAGAGACTTCAAAGAAAAATATGCAAATGAGGGCGCTATTAAGACTAAGAATCCTGCTTTGAAAAGTAAGGGCATGATAGGAGATAATAAACTAGGTTTGAAATTAGGGAAAGAAAACATTTTAGTTGGAAAATCAGGGAAAGAAAAAGGACTAGAAACTAAACTAATTTTTGGGGGTAACTTGCTAAGTTCGAATAGCCAAAAAGTCAATACATTGAACAGATTTTGATAATAAATATTACATTATCTTAATTTTTACTACCTTTAGCAATTTTCAAATAAATATCTTTATTCATAAGTGAAAATTAGAATAATAATGTTAAAAGTTTCTTCAAGGAAAGTATTTGATTATTGTTTAGTGTTCAACTCTTCTTTATTATCGATTATAAATTATGTAAAGAAATAAATAATGTTGTCCAACGTTAATACCATTGTAAGCCATGAAGCTTATATAAATCAAGCTGTTTATACATTTTGGTATATGCAAAATTCTTCCTTCAAAAGAGTAAAATGTCTTAGGATATGTAAGAACACCTTTAATTTCTAACTAATTTTAAAAATTACAACATACCAGAGGCAGAAGTTTAACTGGATCCAGAATTTGTGAAGAAAAAGCTGAGAACCACCCTAGAACTAATAAGTAAAGGTAAGCTATTACGACAGAAAGTTTCAACTTAAGAAATAAAGTTTATTTGTACTAAGAAAGACTGTTATACTCTAAGCATTGTGAAGAATGACAATGGATTCTATACCCTTCCAAACAATTATCAAGAATTGAAACATAAATGTCAATAATAATGGAAATAGTAAGAATTCTTGAAACATGAATATATGAAACTCTTAGAACTCAAACAAGATGAAATAAGATAATTTGTAATTAAAAACAATTTACTATATACTTGTTCAACAAAAATATTCAATACTTATTCCCACTGGAAAATGTAATCACTAATACTTATGTAGGCAAGATAACTACCAGTTTTTTTATGAGAAATAAATCACTAATTAATTTCTTCAAAAGGATCTTAAGAAAAAAATAGATAATGTTGTTTATGGCCCTAGATTTAAGCAACAAAAATAAAAAAGGAAATAGAATAATTAATCACCAAACAAAAGTAAATCAAGGAACAGCAGCAGGAACAATAAAAAGGAGCAAAATAAGCTTGATTAGTTTAAGCCAAAAGTACAACCTGATTCAATCAATAATTCAACTGTACCTAGTAGAGCCCTCAGACGGAAAAACAAATAGAATAAATAACACAACCAATTATCCTAGATTGCTAAACGAACTAGAATAAGGTAGAGAGCTAATCAATAAGAAAATAATCAAATAAGAGCTAATAAATTACAATAATAAAGCTAGAAATCGGTAGATAGAAAAATCAGAAGACCAAAAAAAACATTCAATTTGCATTAAATTAATAGTTCAAAGCAGAAGCATAGTTTGAAAATACCCTAAAAATCTGATTATACTATCAACTAAAAGCGTGACCAATCTAACATAAAGGAAAGCCACTAGATTATCTCCAATAGTGATTATATCGATGAAAGTGATTAATCTAACAATAAAGGAAAGCCTAAGTTACCTTCTCTGACAAATCGTAGAGATCTGAAATATTAGTTTGACCTTCCTTCTAACCAAGAACTAAAATAATATAGCTATAGTGATTATGTTCAAAGTTAGGAAGAGTGGGAATGATAACATTCACTTTATAATATTTCATTATATTAATACCTAGAACTGGTTTCTCTTAAAATTTATCGTTCTTTATTATTATCATTATATTTTGTCATTTCAACTATGGTGATTTATGTGCTATTTGAGAGTTCTATTGGATATGCCCTCTTTGAACTCAAGTAGTTTGATGATATTAGCACCTCAGTCCAGAAAGTTCAAAAACAAATAAAATAGTTTGTGAATTTCTCATCAATGGCTCATCTTAAAGTACAATTCTATCAAAATAAGGCATTCTATCAATTCTAATCTGCACCAATAGCATTAGACAATGCTATGAATCTTATTAATGGAAAATTAACAGAGTAATTAAGTACTTTCTTACAAGAGTTTCTCCCACTTAATAAAAAGTCAAAAATAAAGTTAGGAGTAAGTGACAATAAGCTTGCTGCAACTATCAATGAAACATTAGGAATTCATACTACTACTTCAGCTGTAATAACAGAGTTAATGAGGGGATTTAGACAACATTTTGTGACTTTCCTTAAAAATTAAGGTATCTTTTGATTTATGGAATAGATTTTTCTGAAGAGGATCTTGAAAAATCCAGATTAGGTCTTGGTCATGCATTTTCTAGACATCAGATAGCATTAGATGTTAATAGACAAGATAAACCTATTATTCAATCAATCAGTTTGCTAGAACTTCTTGATAAAGATATCAACACTTTTTCGATGAGAATTAAAGAATGGTATTCATGGCATTTTCCAGAATTAGGTCGGATTGTTACAGAAAATTAAATGTTTGTTAAGTTAGCACAATGTATTGGGGTAAGAATTTTCTAATCATATAGAATCGAGCAAGTTATGAGGGTGGAGTAGGATAAATTGAAGAATTGGTAGGTGATGGTGAAATTGCTGAACAAATTATTGAAAGTTCTAAGTCATCAATGGGACAAGAAATAAGTGATTTTGATATTGAATGTCTTCAGGAGTTGTGTGAAAAAACTCTTAAAATGTATGAATTTCGGGTTGAGATTCAGGAATATCTCAAGGATAGAATGTCAATAGTATCTCCAAACTTAACTGCTTTAATTGGAGAAACAGTGGCTGCTAAGTTAATAGCACATTCAGGTTCACTTAGGACTTTAGCTAAATATCCAGCTTCAACAATACAAATTCTTGGAGCTTAAAAAGCATTGTTTAGATCCTTAAAATAGAAAACTAATACACCTAAATATGGTCTTCTTTTCAATACATCATTTATAGGCAGAGCAATTGGTAAAACTAAAGGGAAAATCTCAAGATTTTTAGCCAATAAATGTGCTATGGCTGCAAGATTAGACCATTTTTTAATTCAAGTAATATATCATTAATAGTATAGCCAACTAATAGATTTGGATAGAAATTAAAGGCACAGGTAGAGAGAAGGCTTACCAGAACTGAAAAAGAGGAAGAATAATTTGAGAAAAATGAGGATTTGATGGAATAAGTAATGAATGAACTTAAATAAGAAAATTTGTACTTTAATTCTGAAGCAGAGTTAAAGAAAAGTCTCAGGAAAAAAAAGAAGAAGAAAAAAGCTCAACCAATTCAAGAAGAGGAAGAAGAAGTTCAACCCAAGAAAACCAAAAAGATAAAAAAATGATGATTTTATAAACATACATCAACAGGTGAAGTATCTGCTCACTATATTCTCAGTAGCAATAGTTTAGCAATATTTATGATTCAAGTTTAGTTTATTGTGTAATTATTGAGGTAATATAATTTTAGTCTTCTTTTTCTGCAACATGCATAAAGAGATGAAATTTATGGAAATGTTTACTCTGACTTTTTAATAGTTTTAATCCAGTAAATTGTCTAAAGATGTGGGTAATTTAATAAGCTCATTGGTTGGAAGTGATGTAAGTATTAATCAATTATTATAAAGCACTACCTACTGGTTGCATAACATTATCTAATCTCTTTCTTCACCAACTCTACTTAAATAAGATTATGTTACTCAACGTAAATACCTTTGCACAACACTAATTAACTATAAATCCTGGTATTACTGCACTTACTATATGCAAAATTCTTCTTTAGGAAAACTAAAATGTCATAAAGGAATAGAATACCTACTGTTTTCCCAAATTACAACAGATTGGTTGCTGGAGAACTACTAGACTAAAATTTTGTGAATTAAAAACTAAAAATTACTTTGGAACTTATGACCAAGGGTGAATTAAAAAAAGAGATCTTTCCCGATAAAATAGTTTTTAGCTGTGATGAAGATGAGCGTTATATGCGTTAAGATGAGAATAAAGATCACTGCTGCAATATTGTGTTTTATAAAATAGATAAATTCTATAAGGTACCAGAATAAATAGAAGGACTAACTCATAAAGTGTGCCACCCTTAATTATAGGCTTTTTAAGAAGAAAATCCAGTAGTAAATGAACGGAAAAGAAACAGTTAATATGAAGCATTCATTAAATATGTAAAACTCTTTAAACTCTATCGATAGTCAATTCTTGAGTTCCTCCATTAAAAACTCAAAAACTTTTCAAGTAAAAAATAAGCTAAAAATCAATATCCACCCAATAAGCTGGTTTATTAGTATTTTTAAAGCATGAAGTATTATGTATCATATTTTAGTGTGTCAAATATGGATTAATTTAAAAGAGGATGTATTTTATTGATGGCTAGGCAAAGTTAAGTGAACAATGATTAATTGATTCGAAGATACCCAAAAAAAAAAATTTGATAATCTTGTACTCCACTATTGGGACAAAAGGCGTGAATAGCTTCAAATGAATAATAGTCTATGTTAAAAAGAGCCTTAGAAAAAAGAGCCTTAGAATAAAAAGCAATCTAGAAAAAAGAAATCATCAGTTTATAATAAATAAGGGGAATCCTTTGAAATAGCCAAAGATGATAGATAAAGATAAAAGCTAACTATAGATGTTCAAAAGACATAGGGAAATAAAGGAAAAAAAAATAGATCTACCAACCAACCAAATGGTGGCAAAAAAACGTAAAAAGTGTCTTGTAAGAGATAAAAAAAAAATTAAAACACAGAGATATTATTCGTTGATGAACCATAAAGCAGTCATGGTTCCCTAAAACAAAAGCCAAAAGATGATAGCAACAATCAAGATCCTCTCTTGGAAGAAGGACCACGAAGCATTCATACAAACTAAGCTGCCAAGCCCAATGGAAGACATTTTCGACTAAATGATAAAGTAGAAAGACAAAAACTCCTTTTCACAAAGATCCAATGAAATCTTTGAAGAAAATTAATGTTAAAGATTCAGTAAATAGGAACCAGGTTCCATGGCTCTGGATGAAAAAAGCAAATGATATCTCTTATCAATATAATATACATAATACATTCATACAAGGTAGGACATATCTGTAGATAGCAGACATCCCATATCTTATTTAAATAAATACCAGTTTAGTTAATTAGTTAATTAGTTAGTTAGTTAGTTAGCTAGCTAGTTATAGTTAGTTAGCTAATAAATTATTATCACTCATTGCATCTCTGGTAGAATCCATCACTGGTTGTTTGATGAATATTCTTTTTTTTTGGTGAGTTGTTTACAGTTCTATTACTGTTCTGAATAATTCTTTGCCTTAGAATTCTTTTGTCAATTCTAAACCTGGAATTGGGACTGTTTGGTTTGGCGTTGATATAGGGATTGTATATTTTGCTTGGTGTTGAAGGCATTTTCTAATTTCCTTTTCTCCTCCTGTATTGCTGATAAGGTGTTGAGAAGGGTGTTGGTTGTGTGGATACTGTTTGATGGTTATCCATTCCATAGAACGACATTGAGTTGATATCATCAGTTATTTAATTGAGTATGATTTTTAACTGTTGTAATTTTTCTACTAGAGTTTTATTTTAATACTTGAGTCTTAAGTACTCATTGAGAACATTTGTATTTTCTTTATTTAACTTATAAAGCTTCCTTTTATTCACTTTTAGGTTATTCTCCAAATATCCGTAAGACTTCTAAAGGATGTTATTTAAGCAATCAATCTCATAAGGAGTAGATTTATTATTTTGATGCTGATTCTCTTCTTCAATTTTTTCTGTAGAGTTATTTTTCTCAAATTGTGATAATTCATATTTTTTACTTATTGCTTTATTTTTTACTTCAGAAAGATAGTATTTAAGTTTTTAGATTTCTCTTGTTAGTTTGGGTATAATTTTCCCTATGTTTTTTTTTTAATAGTTCCAAATTATATTAATTACTCCCTTTTCCCTCCTAATTCCTCTTCAAGCGTAGCTAAATGATCTTATAATTTTTCTATTTCTACCTCAACCTTAGATTTAGTATATATTTTTAATGCACATATATCTGATTTAACCTTTTTATTATCATCTTCCAAACCCTTTACTCTCCTAGATTGTATTTAATTTATTTTCGATTTTTTCTATAATACTTTCAGTATTAGCTAATTCTGTCTTTATTTCTTTACCTAGTTCTTGATGATGTCTTTTAGTATCATTCATATCACTAATTTCTCTATTTATTCTAAATTCTAATGTTTCTTCTTTCACTTTTCTAGTGACCATATTATGTTTAGCTGTCTATAGATATATTTTATCCCTCCTTAATTCCTTAAATCTTTCATTTTCTATTAAAAGTTACCTTTCTAGTGACTTCTTTTGTTCCATGAGTAACTCAGAATAAATAATTCCATTAGGATAAAGTAGTCCATTTAATAATTCATTTCCTAATCTATTTTCTTTTTATGAATGATATCTTATCTCTTTGATAGTTGTTGTGAATATTTCCTTTACTCATGCTGGAATAATTAGGAATATTGAACCATTGTTTATTTTTTTTCTCTTTTATGGGTACTCAATATATAGCACTTTTATTGACTTAATTATGCTTGTATTTTAATGATTTCTTTGATTTACTCTTGATATTTTTATGTTAGAGTAGTTATAATTTGTTAATGTTTGGGTCTATCTTTCTTCTATTTATTTTTCAATAGCATGAACTTTTTCCTTTGTAGTTAGATAGATTTTATGTGTATCTATCTGATTATCATATTCTTCATTTTTACTTTAAAATTTCTTTTTAAAAGTTTTCTTTGCTTAAGTTAATTCTATATTAATTTTTGAAACTATTTTCTTCTAGTTTAGCTTCTAAATGATTATGTTCATAATTCATCAGATTACTATTACTACAAAGGGTATATTTTTCTAACTCTAAAATAGCTTTATTTTTCTTTTAACTATAACTATTCAAATTAGAATAGTAACTAAGTAGAGTAACATTCCCTTGTTAGGTTCCTATATATAAAGTGTTTTTTTCTAAGAATCAAGTAACATACAAGTAATTTAACAGAAATCAATTGAACAATCTGTATAATAATCAACTATGTTCATATCCATAATATGAGATTTAACTCTTCCTGTCACAGTTCCAGTAAATAAGATATTATTTTTCTGATCCAATTCTATTGCAGTTATTTTTTACTGTTGACCATAATCAATAGTCTTCCATGAAGTCTGTTTATCTTTGACTATAATACTACCTTTATCAGTTAATATGTAGTATACCTTATTGAATCTAGTCAATTCTACAGGTAATAATCTTCTCTACTGAGTGATTTCTTTATGATATGGACTCTCCGATACTCCAATGTGTTGTAGATATTGATATTTCCATTTTAGGTGATTAAATAGAGATAATAACCATGTGATCGCAAAGATACACTCTACAAAGGTATTTATTTTTTCATTAATTTCATATTTAAGAGTAAAACTATAAGAATCAAATATTTTAATGAGCTCTATTAGAAAAAAGTAGAATTTCTGAGCCAGAAGGACTATACTTAACTTTCTTAATGTTATACATTGAACAACTAAAGATTAAACTCATATTATTATTTTCTAACGAGTAGATCTTAGCTGAAAAACCAAAGGAAACAACTAAATAGAACCCTAATGGATGAACATCAAAGGATATAATCCCATCGCATGATTATATCAGTTAATCTATGAATTTACATTCCAGAAAGACAATAAATAACATTATTAACCTTAGCTAGACTCAATTACTGTACTTTTTTTCTCTTTATATATATACTTAAGTGGACGGATATAGATAGATGTATCTATAATGTTGAGTTGAGTGCATAAATCTAGTTTAAAGATAAACATGTCATAATTATCTGGTTTATTATCTTTAGCAATGAGTAGAATATTTCTACTCTTTTATGAAATCTTTATATCAATGATTCGATGATTACTACTAAGGAAAAAGTCAATATTATTTTTTTCAACTATTTCTTCATCTTAAATATGGTAATGATGAATAACTGGTTTATCTTGTTACCAAATCAATATTGATTTCAAATTAGAGTTCATACCTCCAATATTGATAGGAGATATAGTTTTAGAACAATGAAGTAATAGACCAGTTAGAGTTATATTTAATAAAGTTATAGTATTCTCAGACACAATTACTACATAATTTAGTATATAATCATAACCTAATGAACAATAA